>PVHX01027622.1:0-19156 GCA_004024805.1 Geosciurus inauris | reverse complement strand
AATGGAATATTATTCAGCAATAAAAGAGAATAAAATTATGGCATTTGCAGGCAAATGGATGGAATTGGAAAGCATTATGCTAAGTGAAGTAAGCCAATCCCAAAAAACCAAATGCCAAATGGTCTCTCTGATTAGTGGATGCTGATGAATAAGGGAGGTGGGAATGGGAAACATAAGAGAAATAGAGGAACACTGGATGTGACATGGGGGTGGCGGGGGACAGGAAAGGGGAATGGGTATATTAAAGATGGTTGAAAAAAATATATATATATATATACTGTTCATTGAAAGTGCATATAAAGGTGTTTAATGTGATGAATTTAATCTGCTTATAATTTTGTGCAAAGTTAGAAAAATTATGATTTTAACAATTTTTTCTATTTGCCTCAACAAATGTTTTCAGTGAACAGTGTGTACAGCTTCTGAAAATTTGTTTTTTTTCTGTTATGTTTGATAACATGTATTAAAATGCAATTTTTGAGAAAAAAATTAAATTAAATTAAATTTAAAAAAATAAAGTCCTATTTAGGAATATATATACACACACACACACACATATATATATATTTGTGTGTGTACACATATATATACATATATACACAAAAAATTTGTTATAACATGTATGTAAATGTAAGTACATATTTAGATGATGAGAAGAATGCAAGTAACATAAAACACAGAAGCCAAAAATTTCATCTATCGTAAATAAGTATTATGAACATTTTTTGATGTATTCCATACCAAATTTTCCTCCTTTTTTATTACTATATTTCCTTTATTTTATAATTGTAATTATTGCTGTTCCATTTCAAACACAGCTATTTTTGACACATGATGCATATCCTGCTGCTTTTTAAAAAAATCTTTGCTTGCTAGGTGCAGTGGTGCACACCTGTAATCCCAGCAACTCAGAAGGCTGAGGCAGGAGAACTGTAAATTCAAGGCCAGCCTCAGCAAGTTAGTGAGGCCCTAAGCAACTTAATGAGAACTTGTCTCAAAGTAAAAAGAGCTGAGGATGTGGCTCAGTGGTAGAACACCCCTAGGTTCAATCCTAGTATCCCCAAAAGTTATTTTAAAAATAAAAAATCTTTGTTTAAGTAACTATAAAAAGAAAACATTCTCATTGTTTTAAAAATAAAAAAGTATTGTAGTAAAAATATACATAAAGTCAAAAGCATACATTTTCTACAGAACAGAGTTTTCTCAAAGAATTCTAAAAAGCCAGGCATAGTGTCATGCACTTATAATTCCAGCTACTTGGGAGGCTGAGGTAGGAAGAGATATCCTGAGTCCAAGAGTGTAAGTCCACACTACACAACATAGAGAGACCTTGTCTCAAAAAGAAATACTTTAAAATTAAAAAAAAATATTAAATAAAAAATTGAGACAGAATACATACTGATCCATTGGAAACAAAATTGCAATCAATGGAATTTGGAATTCTTGGTAAAATTTACCTACCCATCCTGCATCTTTCAGGCAAAGATGTTTGAAGGCTGGCTCCACTAAATGTCATCTGGGAGTAGAAATTCTCATGCTGTGATTTCAGAGATGAGTAATGTTGGACATGACTCTATTTCTTACCTATCAACCATTCTGCTTGAAATTATAGCAAGGGGATTTGTTTAACACTCAGACAAAAGATGTTTCCTAGTGGGGCGCAGTGGGGCGCACCTGTAATCCCAGTGGCTTGGGAGACTGAGGCAGGAGGATCGCGAGTTCAAAACCAGCCTCAGCAATGGTGAAGCACTGAGCAAATCAGTGAGACCTTGTTTCTAAATAAATTACAAAGTAGGACTGAGGATGTGGCTTAGTGGTTGAGTGCCCCTGATTTCAATCCCCATTACCCCCCCCCAAAATACTTCTAGCTGGGCATGTGTATAATCTCAGCTACTCAGGAGGCTGCAAAAGGAGGATCACAAGTTGGAGGTCAACCAGAGCAATTTAGTGAGACCCTGTCCCAAATTTTAAAAATAAAATAAAAAGGGCTGGGGACATAGCTCCATGGTAAAGTACCCTTGGGTTCAGTTCGAAAGAAAGAAAGAAAAAGAGAGAGAGAGAGAGAGAGAGAGAGAAAGAGAGAGAGAGAGGGAAGGAGAAAGAAAGAAAGAAAATTTTAAAATAAATTAAAATAAAAGATGCTTCCATAAAAGTGCAAATCTCCATCTTAATTTATCAGGTCCATTTCTTCAGTGCATTGTTGGACAAGGCTGTGGTGGTATAAGAGATACTATAGGACTGATTTGGGAACACAGGGAAAAACCTGAAACACATCCAGATGATGTTGAAAGCATTCAGGGTATTCTCCTGGGAACCGAGTTCCTGGAGGTGGGTTATGGGAGTGGTTGCAGGTAGGAAGGTTAGGGAGGAAAGAGCAATGCAACTTTAGGTAGGAGATATATTTCTGTAAGATAAAATGGGAAAAGGCAAATTTTGTTTTCTTTCTAATTCTTCCTACAGTTAAATCAGTGCCGTAGGGAACACTGCACAAAGCACCCATTAGGAGCTGGGAAAGCAGCTCAGTGGTAGAGGGCTGCTTAACAGGCATGAACCCTGGGTTCAATCCGAATGCCACAGACACACACGCACAAATCCATGGAAGTGGTTGGTATTCAGCAAGTTTACCTTGGTGTAGTCACGGTTCTGACAATATTGAAACAATTCTACTTCAGCTGATAATGCAGCTGCTCCCAAAGCCTTTTCACTCTCCCTTTTCATGCCCTAGCTGCCCTGCCAGAGACCCTTGAAACTCCTGTGAGTTTGTAAGAAGGTTAACAGCTGGCATAGCAAGGAAGCCCCCCACATCCTTTCTGATGACTGTGCCAAAGTAGTGACAAAGATATGCATATCATTCCTGCTGAGGAAGACCCAGACCACTTGCCATGTCTTAAATGGCAACTGTCAAAGTTGAGAGCTTCCAGACACAAAGCAGGTTTTTATAATATAGATAGAATCCGTCCACATATTTATCCTAACTTCCTTTTTTACATTTTTTTATTTTTATTTTTTGGTGCCAGGGATTGAACTCAGGGACACTCGACCACTAAGCCACATCCCCAGCCCTATTTTTTGTGTTTTATTTAGAGACAGGGTCTCACTGAATTGCTTAGCACCTTGCTGTTGCTGAGGCTGGCTTTGAACTCGCGATTCTCCTGTCTCAGGCTCCCAAAGTGCTAGGATTACAGGCATGTGCCACCATGCCCGGCCTTAACTTCCTTTAAAAAAATTTCGTGGTATATATTAATTGTTTTCCATTTAAACCTTTTTTTCTCTTTTCCTTTGTGTGTGTGTTTGTGTGCACGCATGTGCACTGGGGATTGAACCCAGGACTTTGTATATGCCAAGCATGCAGTCTACCACTGTGCTATACACCCAGCCCTTTTAAATTCTATTTTGTTTTTCAAGAAAGCGGCTTGCTTAGTTGCTCAACTTGGAATCCGCCTGCCTCAGCTTCGAGTACCTGGGATTATATGTGTGCACCATTATACCCAGCCACTATCATTTTTTATGTAGATTTGTTGTTGCTTTCTGGTACCAGAGATTGAATCTAAGAGCACTCTACCACTGAGCTACATCCTCAATCCTTTTGTTTTATTTTATTTTATTTTATTTTATTTTATTTTGAAAGAGTCTCACTAAATTGCCCAGTTTGGACTCAAACCCGAGATCCTCCTGCCTCAGCTCATGAGTGTTCGGAATTACAGGCGTGCGCCACCATGCCTGACTAGGTTTTCTTTTAATCTCTGTGTACTGAATAACTGTTTTCTTTTGATTTTATGTTTTTGCAGAATCAGCATTTATTCCTACTCAGTTGTTTTTACTTTTTATTTGAGTTTTACATTTATTTATTTTTCCTACTCATTTTTAAAATTATTATTTCCTTAGGGGACCTACTTCCTCCTAATATTCTACTATGTAATTCATATGGAGATATATCTACTTCCTGGCTCCAAAAGCATAAATGCTATATAGGCCACCCCTAGAAGAGCAACAGATTCTCCTGGCCACCGCAATTGGTTTTGAGGTATGCACACAACCCGAGATGAAACAGATGGTTCTATCTTGGCACTAGAGTAAACCCTTTCTGCTGGTGTTGCTAAATGGAGTCACGTAGTGTGAAACCACCATGTAGATACCTGAGAGTGAAACCAGCAAAAAAGATAGTAGAGCCTAGAAATGCTTAAGAAAAACAATGCTCTACTGGCATCATTTGAGTGCCTGGGATCAAGCCTTGCTTGAAGTTTATTTCTTGAATGTTCATATATCGAGGCAATCTATCCTCTTTCTAATTGAAACTAATTTGAGTTGACTTTCATTTACAACAAGAATCCTGACATTTATGTTTTGTTTTGTTTTCAACATCACGGGGGATTGAACCCAGGGTCACTTTACCACTGAGCTACATTCTCAGCCCTTATTATTTTTTATTCTGGGACAGGTTCTTGCTAAGTTGCCAGTGCTGGCCTGCAGCTTGCCATCTTCCTGATTCAGCCTCACGAGTAGCAGGGATGACAGGTGTGCACCACTGTGCCTGGCCTGACATACATCTTTCCTGTTGTCCTTTACCATCCGGCATTGTGAGTGAATAACTTCAAGTCTCCGCCTTTCCCTAGCTCTACGCCAAAGCTAAATGTGGTTTTACAATTATGGTTCTGGCCTGTTCAGGTTTCTCTATTTCCCCACGAACTTGTGCAAGGGTATGATTTAAATCTGTTGGAATAGCCTGTTTCAACAGTTGTGTGTATGAAATTGAGTGATCAACTAACCTAAATAAGGACAGTGTAGTTGTCATCTTTCCTGGGAGAATTCCCTGGCTCCCATTCTTCCCTCCACTCTAGGTTAGGAGGGTATTTTATAGTCTCCTATGCCCACCCTTACTCTAGCTACCTCTTCACTCTCTGTTACAGTTATTTCTTATCAATTATCCCACATGGGGTTCCCTTTGTCTTTTCTTATTTTATAATCTCCAAAATAAGATTATATTTTGGCTAATGATCTATACTTGACAATTACTTAATAAATATGAATAACAAATGATGATAATTACATACATTAGGGAGAACTCTTCTCTTTTCCCCTATCTTTTCTTAAAAGGCTGCAGAAAATCAGTCATGACATTCTCATGTTTTACTCCTTGATCTGGAGGCTTTGTCCACGAGCCACACTTAGAGATGGACATTGACAATATATTCAAAAGCTGGTAATCACTTGTGATGTGTTGAAAACATGACAAAGGAATATTAATTGACAAGACTAGAAATTTTAGCTTGGAAAAGGACTATTTGGGCTAGAGAATATTATTTCTTCAAATATTTGTAGTGGACAGGAGCCAGGGCCAATGAATTCAGACTAAAGCTTTTATATTTTGTTTTGTTTTTCAGTACCGGTGATCACACCTAGAGGGTTCTACACTGCACCCAAGTCCCTTTGGTATTATTCTGAGACGGGGTCTCACTAAGTTGTTCAAGCTGATCTTGAACTTACTATTCCTCCTGCCTCAGCCTCCTGAGTCACCGGGATTACAAGTGTGCACCACCTTAGGCTAAAGTTCTCCTTGTAATAGAAAACTCTAATAATGAGGGCTGGAAAAGATAAAATAAGATGCCTCTGTACTCCCTAGGCTTTCTACTCCTAGGGGTCCCTGAAGACCACTGATAAGGACTCTGTAAAACAGATTTCTGCATAAGTAGTAGGGATCAGAGATTCAAATATCTGGCCTTTACAAAGGTCTTCAGCCACCTTAAGAATGTTAAGTTTTAGAAGATTCCAAAGAATTCTAAGAATCATAGAATTTTTTAAATAGCTTTGTTTATTTGTTTGTTTGTTTTATGTAGTGCTGAGAATCAAACCCAGTGCCTCAGATGTGTTAGGCAAGCACTCTACCACTGAGCCACAACTCCAGCCCAGAATCATAGAATTTTAAAACAAATTTGAAAATATTCCATTGAGATATGTCTTTTCTTTCATAAATGCAGATGAAGAGTTCCACCTGTGTCTTCTCCAGTGCTGTGCTGATGGACAAGGCCACTGTATAGCCTGAAGGCATGTCTTGATTTTGGTTAAAATGAACTCAGAAATATGAGACTCTCCAATATATGTTCTGCATTCTGTGCGAACCCAACCTTAGGGCTTCATCAGTGTAAACTTTCTCAAGTATGTGTGCATGTTGGTAGTGTATGTGTGTTTGTATAATTTTTGTTTGTTGTCTTTAGGTGGCTGATTAGTTAATGGTGCAGGCCCTCATATACAAACCAAAGACTGTTTGGAAAGGGTAGTCCAAGGGCCACCTGCATCAGTCTTTTGGGATATTTTAACAATGTGTATTCCTGTGTCCCACCTAGACTTATTAAATATGACTCTGGGAATTGGGTCCAGGAATCTGCTTATGAAGAAGCAGATTAGTATGCCTGGCATAGTGGTGCTCGCCTATAATTCTACCTCCTCAGGAGGCTAAGGCAAGATTGCAAGCTCGAGGCCAGCCTGGGCAACATCTTGAGACCCTTCTCAAGATAAAAAATAAAAAGTTCTAGGGATGTAGCTCAGAAATAGAGCACTTGCCTGGCATGTTTGAGGCCCCTCCCCAACACACATGCAAAAGAAGCAACAGATTGGTACCCCAGGTACTGATGAAAAACTTCATGTATAAAGGGTCATGACTTTATGAGGTAGCAGGAGAGCAGTGAGAGGAACTTATCTCTTTTAGACACAAAATTATTCTTTGGGGAAAAATGAAGACTGTTTTCAAATGCCAAAAGGCAGTCTGGTTCATTAGAAAATAGTTCAGCTATATTTTTTTCATCGTTAATTCCCTAAAAAAAAAAATCCCTTTAGATAAAAAGATGTACATATACTGAGGATGTAGCTCAGTGATAGAATGCAGATTAACATGCAGGAGACCTTAAATTCAATCTCCAGCACCACCAAAAAAAAAAAAAAAAAAAAAATCTGGATATGGTGGTGCAAGCCTGTAATCCCTGCAGCTTGGGAGGCTGAGGCAGGAGGATTCCAAGTTCAAAGCCAGCTTCAGCAACTTGGCAAGGCCCTAAGCAATTTAGCAAGACTCTTTCTCAAAACAAAAAAATAAAAAAGGGCTGGGGATGAAGCTCAGTGGTTAATCATCCCTGGGTTCAATCCCTGGTACCAAAAAATTTTTAAAAGAAAAGAAAAAAATACGTGGACGTAAAATTACATTTTAGTTGTTAAATTATTGAAAAAATATTTAAATTGTAATTATATAGAATTGCATATTATGTAATTGATTTTAAAAGAAATTGGGGGAAAATTGGGTGCATGACACATTTAGTCTTCAAACAATATTATTAATCTTATCAAAAACCTTATGTGATAATCATGAACAATGAGAAACATGGGAAAGCAAGTGACTTGCTTTTCAAACAAAAAATCTTACACTCACACTGGATACCTAGCCTTTGGTACAGCGAGAAAATTATATGATATGTTTCATTTGACACCAACACATTACATCTCCAAAAGGACACTGTTCCCAGGTCATAGAGAGCTAAACTGTATATGAAAGCAATTCCAGAGATTTATGTTTTGTTTTAATTGAGACATACCTGTTCATCAGGAAATGTCTCCAATCGAGTGGTCTTTGGAAGAAATTGCTATTCAGAATCTGAGGTATCAGACATACTCTCACCAATAGTGACTAAAACCTTAAAATGGGCCTCAAAAGCCTGAGATTTTCAACAAAAAGATGGCTTCCATTGAGAAGATTCTTGAGACCTAGCTTTCCCTCCTTCCCTCTCTGCTACCTTCCTTTCAGTTATTTTTGTAATGCTGGGGATTGAATCCAAGGCCCCACACATAGCTAAGCAAGCACTCTACCACTAAGCTACATACACCCTGGTCCCAAGACCTAGCTTTTCAAAGAAGCACACAACAGCTGGCATGTCTGAATCTCAGGATTGTATTTCAGAAACCCTATATCCTTTCTTTGGATTCAATTTCTAGTATCTGACAAGCATTTGGCCTTGCTGTATCTACACTTCCTGAGTGTCAAACAATGGAAATTATGTTCACTGTCTATGTCCTAGAGGCATCACCATGAAGAATTTACAAAAGAAAAAAAATGTACTATGAAAATGACAAGAAGCCAGGTGCGGTGGCGCATGCCTATAATCCCAGCACTTTGGGAGGCTGAGACAGGAGAATCTTGAGTTCAAAGCCAGCCTCAGCAACTGTGAGGTGCTAAGCAACTCAGTGTAGACCCTGTCTCTACATAAAACACAAAAAATAGGGCTGGGGATGTGGCTCAGTGGTTGAGGCCCCTGAATTCAATCCCCGGTACCAAAAAAAAAAAAAATGACTAGAGATAATATGAATAGGAATTTTTTTCCTGGTGTTTTCAAATAGTAGTCTGTTCCTAATCTCAATCTATGTTTCTCTTTCATTATATCTATTGTTATCACTAGAAATTGTACAGGTAGAAGGCTTACATCCTTTTGTACTTACTGCCAAGTTATCAATCAAAATAGCATAAAAATAGCACTTAGGGAGGCTGAGATGGGAGAATTGCGAGTTCAAAGCCAGCCTCAGCAATGGCGAGGTGCTAAGCAATTCAGTGAGACCCTGTCTCTACATAAAACACAAAATAGGGATGGGGATGTGGCTCAGTGGTTGGGTTCAATCCCCAGTACCAAATTTTAAAAAAAGAGAGACAAGAGTATTATTCAGAGACAAGAGTATTCAGGTAACAGGCATTGGTAGGTAAGAATGCTATATGTTTTTTGTTTGTTTTTTCTTTTTTGTCTTTGTGATTATAGGATTACAAATCAGAATTTTTATTTTTATTTTTATTTTTTTGCACTGGAGATTGAATTCAGGGGTGTTTAACCACTTAACCACTGAGCCATATCCCTGGATCTTTTTATTTTTTATTTTGAGACAGGGTCTTGCTAAATTGCTGAGGCTGGCCTTGAACTTATGATTCTTCTGCCCTAGCTTCCTGATTTGTAGGGTTACAGGCATATATCACCATGCCTGGCTTAAAAATCGGGAATATTATATCATGTTGTATTGATAAAATGCAGGATGTAAGTACAGAAATAATTATAAGCAACTTCATTTATCCAGTATTTTTTTATATACTTATTTAGAGATGAGGGTATCACTAAATTGCTCAGCTTGGCCTCCAACTCAAAATCCTCCTACTTCAACCTCATAAATAGATAGAATTATAGAAGTGAGCCATTTCACATGGCTCTCAATATACTTTAAATGATGTTTTATGGATTAAAATTTTAAAAACTCTTTCATTAAGTTATAACATATTATAATTACATTAATCACACATATGTACTTTGATGAATTTTTTTTATGTGTACATCCAGGCAAATTCTATCTATACCAAGGTTTAGCAAATTTTCAGTCCTCCAAAAGGTACATTTTTATTTTATTTATAAATGAAATGTAAACCCAGCACAGTGGCACATGCCTGCAATCCCACTGGATCTGGAGGCTGAGGCAGGAGGATTGCAAGTTCAAAGCCAGCCTTAGCAGTTCAGCAAGGCCCTAAGTAACTTAGTGAAACCCTGTGTCTCAAAATTAAAATAATAAAATAAAATGGGCTGCAGACGTGACTCAGTGGTCAAGCACCTCCGGGTTCAATCCCTAGTACCAAAAAAAATAAATAAAATAAAGACTAGATGTAAGGATAGGAATATACCTCAGTGATCCCAAGCACTGCAAAAAAATAAAAATAGATAAATACAGATTAATCAAACAAATAAACACATTTAAATACTTAGCATATTGAAATAATTAAAATGTGATCTTACATCATAGAATATTAGGAAAATTAAGAAATAATCTGCCAGGTACATGCCTGTAATCCCAGATACTCAGGAGGTTTGGTCAGGATGATCAGAAATTAGATGCCAGCTGGGGCAAGCTAGTGAGACTCTGTTTCAAAATTAAAATATAAATTAATTAATTTTATAAAAGGGCTAAGGATGTAGCTCAGTGGTAGGATACTTGCCTAGTATATGCAAAGCCTTAGGTTCAATCCTCAGTGTTGGAAAAAAAAAAAAAAGAGAGAGAGAAGGAGAAGGAGAGGGGAAGGAAGGAAGGAAGGAAGGAGGGAAGGAAGGAAGGAGGGAAGGAAGGAAGGAAGGAAGGAAGGAAGGAAGGAAGGAAGGAAGGAAGGAAGGAAGGAAATGATCTTCTGTTATGATTTAGATCTAGAAATGTCTCCTAAAAAGTTCATATTTTGAAAGCATGTTCTCAATGCAGCAAGGTTCAGAAGTGGGACTTTAAGGTAATGATGAGATCTGTAACCTCATCAGTGGATTACTCCATTTCATGGATTAATAATTTGAATGGACTACTGGGTGGTAACTGTGGGCAGATCAGGGGTGGCTGGAGGAAGTAGGTCACTGGCTATATGACCTTCGGGATTATATCTTATCGCCCTGTCTCCTCCTCCTCCTCCTCCTCCTCCTCCTTCTTTTCTTCTCTCTCTCTCTCTTTCATGGCTGTCATGAGGTAACCAGCTTTCTTTCACCACCCTCTTATGCCATCATGTTCTGCCATAATGTCTAACTATTACCTACGCCTGGAGCAACGGGGTCCCTGACCATGGACAGAACCTCTGAAACTGCGAACCCAAACTAAACTTTTCCTCCTCTAAGTTGTTCTTGTCAGGTATTTTGGAGACAGAGATAAAAAGCTAACACATCTTTTCATGTCTTATCACTTGATAAAACTAATAAAACTACTTTAATTTTTGATCATTTAATTTGCTTTTCTCATACACAAAAAAATTTTTTAAAAAATTAGGAATGCAATACATACAAAATTTTGAATCCTGATTTTCCACCTTATGTTGTATGCATTTCTATGCTGTTTCATAATTTCTTGGGTTGTTTGTCTGTTTTTGTGGTGCTGGGAATTGAACCCAGGGTCCTTTGCAAGCTGGACAAGTACTATACCACTGAGAAACACTCCCAACTCTTAATTCCTTGAATTCATAATTGTATAATCCTGAAAAGATTGCACTATAGAAACGTATTGCCATCTTCTTAATTATTCCTCTACTGTTAAGAAATGGCTTCTTCCAACATTTTGCCCTTTATTATGATGAATATTTTTGTGTATAAAGATTTTTGCAGTTTGACCATGAGTTTTCATTCCAATGTTTGTTTTACTAAAAACAAAGAAAACAAAACAGCGAAAAAAACAAGTCTTTAGTACCTCTGCCAAGGCATTCACTTATTTGACTTTCTGTTCCATAAACATAGGATCAAGCTGGGCACAGTGAAGCATGCCTGTAATCCCAGCAATTTGGGAGACTGAGACAGGAGGATAGCAAATTCAAGGTGATGTGGCTCAGTGGTAAAGCATCACTAAGTTAAATCCTCAGTACCAAAAACAAAAAACAAAAAGCATAAATATAGACTTATTTTATTATCCCAGACTAAAAAGAATTTTAAAATAACCTGATTCTTGGAACTTTAGTATGATTATTTCCATTTGTTTTAGAATTGCTTTTGCTACATTCATTGTAACACGTAAAAGTATAGTGTAACTTCTTGAATCAGCCTCTCAGGCTTCCTATGAAACTAATGTCATCACTCCACCCCAACTCTAGCAGCTTCTATCCACAGATTTTAGTCATTGACTTGCCTATCTTCTTCTTGGTGCCTGTTGTCCTCAACTTTGTCTCTCCAGTTCCTCCTCTCCCTTATTCTCCTCTCTAACTCCGGAGGCTGACCCCTATGTTCAGCAATTGGCTGGTGCCCCCCAACGAGGAGGAAGCAGCAAGAAGCAAGAATAATTACTCTGCTGAGCACCTCCCTGCTGGGTCACAGCCATGTCCCTCCATCAAAAGTCAGCTCCTCTCAAGGAAGCCCTCTGCACAGAACATTCTTGAGTTTCTCTTTCTGGGTCCTTTTAACCATCTCTCACCTTATCCCTTCATGCTTCCAGATAACAGCAGCCCAGGATATGGCACCATTCCTGGGACTTCCCATATCCTTCCCACACTTGTCAGTAGTCCCTTTCATTGATCAGTTTGATTATCCTAATTTGAGTGTGTTATCTTTTTCCCATTTCCTGCTGAGATGTGTCTCCCTCATTCCAGATACACTTTTAATAAGTATGACTCAGACTGTCACAAAATTGGAGCACTAACCATTCACTTTGTTGACACTTATGGTCCAGAAAATATTGACCATAGCTCACACTGCTTGCCTTTTTAGCTTTCATCTCTGTGTTGCTCAGTTATTTCACAATTCCCTTTCAGAACCAGTAAGAAATTTTACCAATGAACTTAAAAATTTCAGGCTGGGTGCAGTGGCACACACCTATAATCCTAGAAGCTCAGGAGGCTGAGACAGGAAGATTGGGAGTTCAAAGCAAGCCTCAACAAGTTAGCAAGACCTTGAGCAACTTAGCAAGACCCTGTCTCTAAATAAGATACAAGAAAGGGCTGGTGATGCGGTTAAGTGGATTCAATCCCTGGTATCAAACAAACAAACAAGACAGAGTTCTTCTCCAGTGATCTTTGAACTAAGAGTTTTATTTTGTTTAAAAGAAAAAAGCAAACTAAATTTTAGATTTTTGTCTCATAAAAATTCTCATGTTTAACAAATATCTATGGCAGAACTTCTTTAGTACTAGTATGAATAGATGTTAGATATGTATTTTTCCTTGGGCAGTGTGCAACATCTAGCAGACTGTGATGAAATAATAACTCTGGGAATCACAACTACAAAAACAATAATCCACTTCTCTGAGTATTCGAGTTATCCCATATATGCAAGATGATCTCATTTAGGAACTGAAATAAATCTTTCAAGCTGTTTTGTTATTATTGTCGTTGTTTTGGTAGGTAGTAGAGATTGAACCCAGGGGTGTTTTACCTCTGAGCTATATCCCCAACCCTTTTTATATTTTATTTTGAGACAAAGTCTCACTAAATTTCCTAGACTGACCTAGAATTTGTGATCCTCTACCTCAGCCTCCCCCATCACTGGGATTACAGGTGCATGCTCTTCCAAACCTTTAAAAGCATTATTTGGCAAGTCATTTTCTGAATGTGCTCAGTCTTAGGTTATGATTTCATAGAAAAAAAAATGCTTTTTTTAGTATTAAGGAGACATTAACTTAATTAAAAGCAAATAGAATTGCTAGATAAATTATTTCCTTTTACAAGTACCTGATGAAAAAAGACAAGTAAAGGTATCCAAGGGTGAACTCAATCCATTATATTATTTTCTTAATATGATCCTCCATCTGGTTTCCATTTGAATTTGTTTTGCTCTTTCAGAGGAGAAGGTGTGGATTAGTACCCTTAAAAAACAATGAAAAAGAGAAGGGCTGAATCAAGGTCAGGGGAATCTTGGGCTTCCTCCTAGTTATTGGGCAATCTTCTTTCCTCATGCCACACTTTCCTTAAGCAAGCTCATCTATCCCCAGGTCTCTGGTTAACACAGGTGACTCTCAGATTTAAATCTCTAGCACAGACCTATCTGAGCTCCAGACTCACAGATGCAACTGTCTTCTTGACATTCACCAGTGGCAAATGACCTTCCTTCTCACACCCAGGTTTGTTCCTTTTCCTAGGTTCTATGAACAAAGGAATGACACCATCGTTCATGCAGTGACACAAGCCAGAAGCCTAAGGATCATCCTGGACACATCCTACCTCTCACTGCCTCACCTACTTTATCTCCAAAATATATGTCTTGTAAGCAAAAATAACCAAAACTGTTTTGGCACCATAATGAAAGCACAAATAATCAGGATATGAGCAGACTTCATGGATCAGCAATGTCTTTTATTGAGCAGTAGAGTCAGGCATCAGCGGGGCTCACTTTCTGGGTAGAAAATATCCCCTGGTTACAGAACAGGTCTGGGTTTTCATATGTTACACTGAGAGGTGACTTGTCAGTTCAGGCACTCAGGAAACAGGTTGTGAGAATTTGAAACTTGTTTTTACTGGGCAGGGATGGAGTGTCCAGTGTTTATCTTTTTTCTCCAGGGTTCATTGTACTGTCCCTGGGAAAGGATTAATGTTTGGCTTCTTCCTCCAGGGTCTGTTGTTACTGGGAAAGGATCAATATTTGTCCTCAGGCTGGTGCTGTGGCTCAGTGGTAGAGTGCTTGCCTCGCATGTGTGAGTCACTGGGTTCGATCCTCAGCACCACGTAAAAAATAAATAAATAAAATAAAATAAAGATATTGCATCCATCTACAACTAAAAAAATTAAAATATATATATATATATTTGTCCTCTTCCCAGGGACTGCTGTTTTAGAATTGATGTTTACCTCCTTCTCAGGGATTGTCTTGTCACTGGGAAAGGATTTATTGGGGAAGGATCAATATTCTGCCTTCGTCCTCCCTCTCTTCTGGGGTCACACTGTCTTGGAGGGTTGTCATTTTCCATATCCTTCATCTCTAACACAGCCATTTTGTCCAACATTAGTACCAACTCTCAATTCCTGCTACTCACCTCTTTCCCACACAACAGCAGTCAACTCTGTATTAGTCACCTTTGAGATAATTTATAAAGAAGAAAGGTTTATTTTGGCTCGTGTTCTGAAGTGCCAGTCTAAGACTGGGTTACCCAATTGCTTTGAGCCTCTGATGAGGGCACCAGTTGGCAATAGCAGGGAGTGCGTGGTAGAGCAAATGGCTTACATCAGGAGCCAGGAAAAAAGAAAGGGAGAGAAAGAAATCCCCTTTGAAGGCACGACGCAGTGGCCTAAGGACCTCCCACGATACCCCTTGCTTCAGAGGTCCCATCATCTCCCCATTGCACCCCTTGGAGACCACGCTTTTAAGACATGGGCCTTTGGTGGCCCCTCATCCAAACCACAGCACCTCCTTCCTGGCATCTCAGCACCTACGCTCCTCAACTTTTCCACCAGTTCTATGTGCTAAGGTGGAGCGACCATTTTGAAAATGCAAAGGTGTTCACGTTACACACACCCTCCTCTTCCAGTAGCAGTGCCTGATTTTGAACCCAGGGAGTATTATACCACAGTCCACACTGCTTAGGTATGGACTAGCTAGACAGCTAATGATGTCTTGGTGATCCTAACTCATAAGCCTCATCCAGCAAGGTAAGCTCCAAAGACCATTCAAATTGCCTTAAGCTGCCAAACACATCATGAACACAAATGGCGTAAATTTTAGGATCAAAAGGCAAAGTTACCCAGGTTCAAACCACAACATATCTTGATTTGTGATTGAGCATAAGTTCCAGCATAATGTAAACATTCAATAACGTGCATTTATTGAATGAATACATGGATTGCACAAGTCACACCTTCAAAGCCCTTTAATTAATTGTGACTATTTCCTCATACAATTTCTCCACAACACAAGATCCTCTCAAAAAATATAGAATGAAGGATTTCCTTCTTCTTCTATTTTTTTTTTAATTTTATTTTTTTGGCACTGTGGTTCCAACCAAGAGCCTCCCACATGCTCCACTGGTGCTCTTCCACGGTGCTACCTCCCCAGCCCAGGATTTCTTCTCCATGACCCAGATAATCAGATTACAAATGTACCATCTTGGCACATTTTTTCCATTCATTCCACTACCATTTATTGACAAGTTACAGGGTGCCCTTCCTTCACCTTACTGGAGAAGACACATTTTCCCCTAAAGCTTGTGCAGCTTGACACCTCTTCTGTCTGCTCTCTTTTTGTAGGCAGGTCTGTCCAGCTGCCCCATGGGGCACATGAGCTTCATCTGCCACTATATCCTTAGCAAGATTTCCTGTCCCAAGCCTAGTCTACATTGGACTGCCACAGGTACCTCCCTAGAGATGCTGTAGAGACTATGATTTTTACATACCATTTCTCTCTGAAGTGATCTTTAATTATAATAAAAAGTCCTATGATCCACATTATGAAAAAATATTCATTGCATAAAAATTTTTAAATGCCATATGAGCTTCTAAAATGACAGCTGCAATAGATAATATTTAAAGAACCTGTGCTGTATTATTAAGCAGAGAGCTAACAAAGTTTCATTAATATTTCAATTTTCCATAAGAGAAAACTCCACAAGGGTCAGAAAGGACTTTCTTAAGCTCTTTAGCTAGTAAGTGGCTGTTTGTCTATTTTGCAGTACTGTGGGTTGAACCCAGAGTCTCTTATGTACTAGGCAAGCACTCTACCATTGAAAAATATAGTCAACCTTTTCTTAATTTTATCTTAATACAAGGTTTTACTATGTTGCCCAGGTTGACCTTAAATTTGTGATCTTCCTACTTCAGCCTCCCTAGTAGCTGGGATTAGAGGCATGTCGCCACGCTTAGCTCTCAATTAAATGGGAGTCTGTTTACACTCAAGTCTGTCTACGACTGAAGACGGTGAGCACGTCTTCACCAGTGACCATGTCTTTTTAAGGACCAATTCATATTCTCTATATAGATGGAGCAAAATACTCAGTGATGTCTTCTCTTTTATTGGATATTTAGGTTGTTTCCCAATTTCTAATTTTTTTATTGTATGTTTTTTTGTCCTGGGGATCTAACTCAGGGCCACATACATTCTAGGCAAGTATTCTACCATTAAGCTACATCCCCAGCCCCACCATTTTGTTTTTGAACAGGAAATATAACACACAATATATATTACACATTGAAGGCACAGGGGAATTAGACTCAAAAGGGAGTAATTGTTTCCAATCTTTAAAATCAGAATTTACTCTTCAATGATTGTTAAAGTTAAAACTTTAACAAAATTTAACAACACTGGGAGTGTTGCTCAGTAGCAGAGTATTTGTCTAGCATCTAGGAGGGCTTGGGTTCCACCCCAGCACCACACATACACACAAAGAAGCTTTACTGTTCCTTTCAGAGTATGTAAATAACACAATAGTCCCCCCTTTCTTGCCCTTTCACTTTCTCTAATTTCAGTGGCCCAAAGAATTGAATGGAAAATTCAAAAAATAAACAACTCCTAAGTTTTAAATTGTGTGCTGCTGCTCATCCAGGATGAATCATCCCTGTGTCCAGCCCATTTATACAGCATATCGACACTGCATATGCACCAACTAGTCACTTACTAACCATCTTGGTTACTATCAAAAAAAATCCCAGCGCCTGTTGAAGTAATTCTTTTTTTTTTTTTTTTTTGGTACTAGGGATTGAATCCAGGAGAGCTTTACCAATAAGCCGCATTCTCTCTAATTTTGAAACAAGATCTTGCTACTTTGCTGAGGCTAACCTCAAACTTGCAATCCTCCTGCCTCAGCTTCTTGAGTTGCTGGGATTACAAGCATTCCCCACAATGCCTGGTTCAAGTAATTAGGTTACTGAATTGTGGCCCCAAAGCACAAAAGCAGTTGTTATGTTTGGGATGTGAAATGTCCCCCCAAATCTCCCGTGTTACCGCAGGAATGTGCAAAGGTAAAGTGACTGGATTGTGAGAGATGTGACCTAATCAGTCCATCCTACTTTGAAGGGACTAACAAGGTGGTAACTGTGGGCAGAGGGAGTATGACTGGAGGAGATGGGTTTTGGGGGGTGTACCCTGGATGGATGCATCTGCCCCATGGTCTTTTCCCCCACCTTGTTTCCTGGCTGCCATGAGGTCAGCAGCTTTCTTCCACTGTACCTTCAGTCATAACGTTCTACCCCACCTTGGTCCCAGAGCAATGAGTTGGCTATCTGTGAAAGGAGATTGCCAAAACTATGACCCCCAAATAAACTTTTCCTCCTCTAAGTTGTTCTTGTTAAGTATTTTGATCATAGGAATGAAGAGCTAACTAAAACAGAAATTAATACAAGAAGTGGGGCCACTGCTGTGACTCACCTAACTCAGAAGTCTTCAGAGTTGGTTTGCAGTAGTAATTTGGAAGAATTTAGAGATGTAGGCTGTAAAAGCTTTAGAAAGTTGTAAGCAGAGCTTAATGAATTCTGGTGGGAGCTCAGAAGACCAAAATAGCAATAAGAATGCAAACTGTAGGGGGCGGTTCCAAGATGGCGGCCTAGGCAGTCCACTCTGCGCTAGGCTCTCAGGGACCAAGGCTGGAAGTGGTGGAGGCGCCGTTTTCCAGCCAGCTTCCAGGCATCATTCTGTGGCTCAACATCCCACGCAGGAATTTCGCTCGTGTGTGGGTGTGTGTGTGTGTGTGTGTGTGTGTGTACAGGATCACCAGGAGGCAGCAGTAGCCGGGAGGCGTGGCTTCGGCGCCGGCCGGAGAAACGCGATTGCAGCCAGGGCCTCGGCCCAGGGCTCCGGCTATCCGAGACTGAGACTGCAAGTAGCGGGGTGCCAGCTTCCAACCAGTTTTTTGGCACCTCTCTGTGGCTCACCGCCCCACAAGAGTCTCGGTCACGTGTGTGAGCGCAGGGCCACCAGGAGACAGCGGTAGCCAGGAGGAGTGACTTCGGCGCTGGCTGGCAGAAAGCAGTTGCAGCCGGGGGCCTCGGCCCAGGGCTCAGGCACTCCGAGACCGAGACTGGAAGTAGCGGGGTGCCATTTTCCAACCAGTTTCGTGGGCAGTTCTCTGGGGCTCACCGCCCCACGCAAGAGTCTCGCTTGCGTGTGTGAGCACAGGGCCACCGGGAGACAGCGGTAGCCAGGAGGCATGACTTCGGGGCCCACCGAGTGGAGTTGTGGTGGGGGATCCGGCCCAGGGCTACAGCCCAGAGTTTACCCTGGGCGTGCCGGGCCTGCTTCCGCACAGGGTGCCTGGCTCCAGCGCCCACCCAACCGCGAGAGACCACTAGCAGTTGATACTGGGAACTGACCGTCTCCTGAGCAGAACTCCAGCGATTGTTCTTTGTGGACCACCTGCTAACATGGCGGAACTTCCTACACACCAGGGGGCGTAGGTGAACACCTGGGAGCAAACCTTGGCCACGGTGGAACAGCGAATCCACCAGCAGCCCAGAGTTTCACCTTGGCCTGGGACCAGAACCAAGGATACCAGCCGGGAAAGTCCAGCAAACAACGGACAATGCCACCCACTGGAGGAGAGGTAATGAAACCCTGCAGGGAAACTATAACCATATAGGAGTTAAAACTGTAACACCTTGGATCAGCAGAGCTAGAAGGAAAGACACACAAACATCATGAGAAAACAAGGGAAGAAAGTGACTCAAACAAACCAAGATACTACACTACTAGAATCCATGGTCTGTACAGCAGGAGGAATGACAGAACAG
>PVHX01027621.1:0-19144 GCA_004024805.1 Geosciurus inauris | reverse complement strand
CTTTGTCCCTCCCTTGTTTTTCTGTTTTTCTTTCTTCATACCAATAATGGACTCATGAATCCTTCTTTTGCCTAGAAGTATCATAACATTGCAATCCTTTGACAAAACTGATGCTCACTGTTCTCCAACCTGGCCAGAGGACAGCTCTTTTAGCTGACTCCTATAGAAGAGGTGCATGTCAGGTGTCTGATGTTCTTTAAGCAGTTCCTCACTTAGAGGATGCTTTTAGGCCCAGCTGTGGGAATCAACAGTTCTGCAAGTTCTGTTCTATGTTTTTGTTCTTCCTAGTAGAAAATATATTCCAAACTCTTATTTGAACAGTAGCCTTTTAGACTGTGGACCCATAACCACTGTGATAACTGGGTCACTTGGGCTTTTGTGCCTCTTTTCTGCATTCTGTGGCAGCATGCTGATGGTGTCTCTGCTTCCCCTATGCTCCATTCACTTGTCTTCCTCACTGTGACATAATGCTTTTTTCAAAATGCTGCAGTGGTCCTGTAAGCTTCTTTCTTTTCTTTCTTTCTTTCATTTTTGTTTTTTGGTTTGTTTGTATCCAGGATTGATACAAAAAACCCTGGGGCACTTAACCACTGAGCCATATCCTCCGCCATTTTTTTTGTATTTTATTTAGAGACAGGGTTTCACTAAGTTGCTTAGGGCCTCGCTGATGTGCTGGGCTGGCTTTGAATTCACCATTTTCCTGTCTCAGACTCCTGGGCCACTGGTATTACAGGCATGTGCCACTATGCTCAGCCTGTAAGCTTCTTTCTAATAAGATCTCTCCATGGTGTCCCTTTTTAGTGGCATCCAAATATCCTTGACCTGCCCCTCGGGCCATGCCAAGCTCTCCTCATTCCACTCTCTTCCTTACTCAGTGCTGCAGCTCACTGGTCTCCTTGGTTCCTTGAAGGTTCCATGTTTCTGGAAGCTCAGTCCTTGGCCTGTGTGTACTGTCCTGTCAGAAGAGTTCTCATACCCAATCCTCCACCCATAGTGAGTCCTCAGATCTCTGCTCAAGTCACTTTAGAGACTTGAGTCTAGATTAGACTTACTGAGCCCCATTTTTCTTTGTTGTCGTCGTTTATCTCAGCAATTACTCAATAGTGTGATATTTGAGTAAATTCTCTCCTCTTCACAGTAAGCTTCATTGTCATCACTGCATCCCTAAAAGCCTCACAAGGTGTGGCATACAATGAAAGTGCTGTTAAATTTAGTGAATAAAGTACACACTATGCACCTGGAGGCATGGGTGAATTAGATATTACTACATTGGACATGCTGTGGTTTCATCTGTTTATAATTGTCTTGAAATAATCTTTCATTTATAAATCCTGGAACTATGATAGGAGTGGCAAAAATATTAAAAATAAAATTGTAATTTTTTAAAAAAAAATCAGGAATAGAAGGGAATATGGTGCTTTGCATTCTCAATAATAAGACATTATAAATTTGGCTAACATAGACTTCTGACTATAAAAAGATGTTGCTATTTCAATTGAGGAAACAATTAGGAGTTCTAAGATGATATTTGTAATGGATGTAACTTATTGTTTTTTTTAAACCAACTTACCAAATTTACTTTGTCATTTGTATTAGATGCCTAGAATTTGTTAGAAGGGTCCTAGTGTTCCTGAATCAATAGCACCTTAATTAACTGTATAATATTGTAAGCAACATTAGTATCAAAAAATCATTGTGGCATCTGTAGTTGAATACTTTTTACCATTATACAACAGTCATCAGGCTATGTCTATCCCCTCAGATTCTGTTCATTCAGTTTATATCTTATCCATCATTATGCTAAAATTGCTGTCAATTTAGTTTCACCATAAAATTAGCAGAAGGGGAGGTTAGTAGGTTTGTATTACACTTACAAAGCCCTTTTTAAAAAAATCTATTCTCGCACTGCTATCCTTTTCTAAGGATTTTTAATTTTCTTCTAGACCAATGTTTAATAAACTAGCAACCCACAAATGAGAAATAAAAACTCATATAAGAAGTGATTAAAACATAATGGAACATTATTCATTTTCACAAGTATCCTGAATTCCCATGGCAAATTACCAAACTTTACAGTTTTAAACAGGGAAATAGATATGAAGTGAGTGCAGGAAAATTTGCATTGGTGATGAAAACTATACATATGCATAATACCCAGAAGAAAAACAATTACTGTAGCTTTATCCATTGGCCGGTGGACATTTGTCTGATGTGTGCTTGAGTTCTATGGAAAACCTGGCTCATTAGCCAAATGCCATCTGATGAGGATAATTTAAGCATTAGGTGTTTGCTAGGGCATTTGTTTCCAGACAATGTAATGAGTCTTTGTCTTTGAGAATCTGGAAATTATTCTTAATAAATTAGGACTTGGGCCTCCAAAGGAAGCCTTGAAGCAAAGATGAAAGGCAAGTGTGGATTCTATTCAGATCCTGTGTTTGGAATCACTGTTTCTTTCAGATACATTTAAAAAATGTGACATAATGATGTGTTGTATGCAGAGTAAACCACATGAAGTATGCTATTAGTGTAAATAAAGCTCAATGAATTTTGGCATGTGTACACATCTATGTATCTCCTACCTAGAAGATACAGAATATTTGTAGTACCCTGGAAGGTTCCTTCATTTTTCTTTCCATTGGTAGCTTCCTTCCCACCCATAACCATGAAATACAATGGAATCCTACATTATACATTTTTTGTGTGTCTAGCTTCTTTCTTTCAATCTAATATCTACAAACATCATCCATGTTGTTGCATATAATATTCATTGTATGAACATACTATCATGTATTTGTCTATTTTCTTGTTGATCAGCATTTCAACAATTTTTGGATTTTGGTCATTGTAAGTCCATTATGATCATTACTGCACATGTCTTTTGGTGGCCATTTGATTAACTTCTCTTAGATATATATCTAGGAATAGAATTTCTATGCCAAAGGGTAAGTAAATGTTGAATTTAGTAGGTAGGGCACAATAGTCTTCCAGTTGATGACCCCATTTTACATCTCAAGCAGGTAATGCGTGAGAGTTCGAGTTCCATCAATCCCGGTTCTCATTTGTTCTTGGCAATCATTTCAATTTCAGCCATTTTGATATGTATGCAATTTTTTCCAATAAATTTTGTCTTTAGATTTTCATATCATTTTTGACTCTCAATTTTGTTCCTCAGATTCAGTACTTCTTGTCTTCCTATCTTTATATCTGGTCCTGGACAACTTATTCACTCACACACTCCAATGTATTTTTGCTTGAAATAGGATTCTGTCTACAACACTACTCAGTTTTAATTTTATTACTCTTTTGGACATTAATAGGTTTTAGAATTTGAAAAATAAATTAGGTCCACTAAGATGTATAATAACCATGAAAAATGTCCTGTTATTTCTTTAAATAAAATGTTAAATAATATATGCATTATATATGCATTATGCCAGCACTACCTGCTTTCCATATAGTCAGTTTGAGACCAACAAGAGAGTTAAGCTAAAGTTTATATAGAGCTAAATAGAATAGGGAGTGGTCCTAAGATGATGATTAGGATTTTTGTTACTGATCCAAAGGCTCATCCCAATGGAAAGAGATGGGAATGCTTTGATATTTTCAGTTCTGGTAGAAGAAGTAGAAGAAAATAGAATGGACAATAAAAACTAAGCTATCCAGCAGATATAAGCTATCCAACAGAATAAGAAATTTGGTCAACTATGTTTCATGAGGAATTGAAAATCTAAACCAGATTTTGACTTGAAATTCTAAACACACTTTTTGTCAAATTTCTGTTGGGCACTGTGTTAGTGTCCACATTTGTTTTATGTCTCAGTAAGGAGAGACTATTGAACGTGATTGATTTTGTCTCTGCAGACTGGGGATCTTAAAGAGCCTTGGTGACATCTTAATGGTCATGGATTCTCAGTGTGCTGTACGAAAGATAGAGACAGAAAATGAGGAGTTCACTCTGAATCTATAATCACCATAGGATTTGCACTGGATTTTTGATGTAAAATTGCTCCAGTTTGGTTTCCTTGCCTCCTGCTTCTTATTCTTAACCTAGTGAATTGAATAAAATACTAAGGTTGCCAGCTGGCTACTTCAGTTCCAGTTAATTGAGTCTTCATCATCATTTGCTAATATATGCATTTTCTAAGAAAGAAGGCAGACTGAAAAAAACAGAGATGGCAATCATAAAATCACAAAAAAACACAGATTTCATCACAACTTACTGAAGTCACTTTATTAGGTGAACTAAGCAATGAGTTCTGCACTCATCTTATTTGGGGACTGAAATAATTGACTTTATCAAGGATGTGTTTCATTGAGATTTGAAGTCCAAAGATCAAAGTCCAAATTCCAGATTGAGGGTGACATTGGTTATAATATTCACTTTTTTTGTGTATGAGTTTCTCTATCCTAAGAATGAGAAATAGTAATAATAATTCTTACTTTAAAGATTCTTGGGAGAATCAAATTAAAAGATGTACATCAAAGAACTGTTCGGGGCTGGGATTGTAGCTCAGTGGTAGAGCGCTTGCCTCGCATGCCTGAGGCCCTGGGTTCGATCCTCAGCACCACATACAAAGCAATATAATAAAGATATTGTGTCCATCTACAACTAAAAAAAAATTAAAAAAAAAAAAAAAAAGAACTGTTCGATGTTAGAAGACTCCACACAAGAGATGTTGTAGTTTGGAGTGTCAAATGGAAACAAGGACTGCAGCACGGGTTGGTTGGGATAGGTCAGGAGTTCTTTGCATTTCATCCTCAGGAGGCAATGTCCTGACTGCTCATTTGACTGACCACATGTATGGAGGCAAGCCAGTGTCACTTTTAGTGATTAGTGAGTTGAAATCTCTTTAAGCTGTTTTGTTTCATAGGAAGCAATGGGGCTCACCTTCCCATTTTCATTCTAATTGCTTCTTAATAAAGAAATGGGAAACTCTTTCAGGGGTATATTTGATGAGAGAAACATTATATTTAAGTTATTTGATTATACATAATTTGAGTGAGAAGAACTGGTTTGCTCCAAGAGTTGAGGGATGCTCCTTGGTTATACTGATAGGAAGAGACAAACAAAGACCTGAGCAATGAAGAGTTTCAGGAGAGGAGAGAGGAAGGTTTGGTGCCTTGGCCACACTGGCTGAATGTCAGCAATATAGTGATGAGCTGGGCTCTGTTCTTTGCACTTCATCCTCAGGTGTGAAATGCTTGGGTTGTCCTCATGTTCCTCATTTTTGTCTACTCCTCCAGGGCACAGTATCCTTATGATATTTTTCTGTTCTTCATTAAAATTTATCAGGAGCCGGGCATGGTGGTGCATACCTGTAATCCCAGAGGCTCTTGGAGGCTGATGCAGGAGGATCTCACTTTCAACGTCAGCCTCAGCAATTTAGGGGGACCCTGAGCAACTTAGCAAGACACTATCTCAAAATAAAAATGTAAAAAGGGCTGAGATGTGGCTCAGTTGTTAAGCACCCCTGGGTTCAATCCTTGGTACTATATATGTGTATATCAGGAAAAAATTTAAAACCACTCATTGTAACTGAGTAACTCATGGAGTTTTAACCTAGAAGAATAAATCAGCCATCAGTTGAAGTATTCCAAGCATTAATGAAAAGGTGAGAGAGTAATTTTGGAAGCAAAAAGGAATTTTTGGCTGCTGGTAGTCATGCCTGGAGGTAGTCATGGTTTCTTCCTATGCTGTCATCTGGCAGTAACAGAGAGAAGTTTGTGAGAAACAATGATTTCGGGTACTTCATTACACATCCATTCCTTGGGATGTAGAGAATGCACAGAATGCCAAAAAGAGAAAACCCCTCATTTTCCTGCCCTGCCTGGGCTGGTTTGTGACCCAACTCCCTCTTTGTGACTTCCAGAATACTTTATTTGGTCTTCACATACCTTTTCTAAAACTAATTTTACTCTATAATTAAACATCATTATAGATTTCTAAAAGAGAAGAGACTTGACTAAGTATGTCTAGTCTCTGGACCACTGACATCAGCATCACTTGGGAGTTAGTTAGAAATGCAGAATCTCAGGCCGACCATGAACTTGCTGAATCAGGATCTACATTTTAACATGATCACTAGGTGATTTGTGAGCACATTAAAGCTTAAGAAGCACTGAATTCATATATCAGGACATTTATTCCCCAGTAATTAAAATCCCTGTTGAGTGTCACCGAAGGCCCTTTTCTCTAATTTAAGCGGTTCTTCTTGCAATGCTGCTTTCATCCGCTGGCTACTAATATACAGTTGTCAGATCCCTCAGGCCCACTCAGAATTGCTGCAGAGCCCAGCCTTACATATTTAGTTCTTTTAATGTTTGCTCATAAATCAAATCCTCCATCCCTTAATCAATCCAACAGCTTTCCACTGCATTTGTAGCAATTTGTCAACATCTTTCTATGTCTGAGAAGCTCTAGGCTTGAATGTAATTTTCTATAAGCAGACACAGGTATTCACTTATAGGATTTAAAATTCCTTTAAGATATGTGATCAAGGCTAATCAAATAAAACGGAGGTAAAGAATATGCAAAAATGACACAGTCATTAGAGATCCATTTGATAGTAGTGACATCACCATGGTCACCACTGTCATGAACTGTGATTCAAGAGAGAGCTCTCAAAGTCTTGTAGGTAGATGTGGTGCTCAGCACTATGGATACAAAGTAGTATAAGATGAGACTCCATTCTCCGGAAAGGTTTGCATCTCATCGAGGAGAAAATTTAGCAATAAAATAAGCACTAGAAAGCTATAAAGAAATATGTACCATGAACAGAATAAGTGGTTGAGATCCAGAAGGGGAGAATTACTGTAGATCAAGACTCTGAGAAAAGTTTCAGAGAGAATTTAAGAATATGTAACAAGCCGGGCATGGTGGCACACGCCTGTAATCCCTGCACTTTGGGAGGCTGAGACAGGAGAACTGCGAGTTCGAAGCTAGCCTCAGCAATGACGAGGCACTAAGCAACTCAGTGAGACCCTGTCTCTACATAAAACACAAAAATAGGGCTGGCGATGTGGCACAGTGGTTGAGTGCTCCTGAGTTCAATCTCTAGTACCAAAAAAAAAAAAAAAAAAAAAGAATATTTAACAACCTAGATTAATAGAGAAACATAGCAAAGAGATTCTGGGAAAAGTAAATAAACTAAAAGCATCATTCTAAAGACATAAATAACAAAAAATAATTTATTTCTTTATAGACCTCCCCACCTATCATGTTCTGAAATTAAATATTTTTTTCTCTATATTCCCTGTATCCTTCCAAATATTCTTTTGTAATATTAAAGATAATAATAAAATAAAATCATGTTATGTTTAAAAATAAATAATACTTTATGAAGCAGAAAGAAACAAACAAACTTAGTTCATGTTTCTTTATACTATCATCCAAAAGAAGGAAGAATTCAGTAAAAAACAAGGTTCTTTTAGTTGGACTTCTCTCTGTTCAGCCTGGTTGCAGGAAAGGTAAAGAGTAAAAACAGCTGACAACAATATTTTCTAGTAAAGGTTTTGACATAAGGCTCAGGACACCTGAGTTCTACAGCTGGCCCTAAGGTAACCCAGTTGGATGATGTTGGATGTCACTTTTCTCCTATATGCCAAATGAGAATTGTGTTCTGATTACTCTGTTCTGTATAAAGGCCTTATTGGGGTGATACGGGTTTATTTTGGGACTTCCAACATTCTGAGCTTTATCTGGAAATATACTAATATCAAGTGACTATATAATTTACTATTCAAATCCAGACAACTTTCAGAATGAGGTGGACTTTTCATCTTTATGCCAGAATAGCTGGTATCAACTGGGATTTTCCCCACCCAGCAGTCTGCTTGGTCAACACAACTGCTATAGACCATTCCATTATTAGAACTCTATTCGATGGGAGAGAAGTGTTCTTTGTCTACATGGGAACAGATTGTTCTTTGTGAGATGAGCCATTCTATTCTCCAATGTAAGCAGCTCTGCCCAGAAGCCATGGTTTGTGTGAAGGAAACCTTAATGTGTGGAGTGAGAGACAGAGATTTGCTAGATAAAACGATTTTCCAGTCTCTTCCTCTCACCTCTGCTCTCAAAGATTGAGTTAGGCCACAGAATAGATTGATGCATATTCTAATTCCTAATGCCTGCAGGGCAATAATTCTGGCCGATTCCTTCAGCTACAATAACAAGGTTTATTTTATTGCCGTTGGAAGGCTATTTGGGGCCTTTGTAGGAGAACATGTCCCCTGGCTCAAATAGGCTAAACATCTGCTAAGTTTCCCCCCCAACTTTCTTTTTAACTTTGCTTTATTGTTATTACCCTCAGGAGGCCACTAAGCACGAGTTTGAGGGAGAAAGATTGGAAGTGACATTTGTATCATTATTCAGCACATTTAGGCGGTTTATTATCTGAGAACTCATTCCTCCTCACTCCCCAAGGAACTTAATATGAAATAATATTAACACATTAAACACATAATGTGATGCTGCATTCATTAATATAGTGTCCAGATTGCCTACACATTGTGGTCCAACTGCTCTTTTATTACTGAGATCAAACATGGAGGTGAGTGTTCCCTCCATGCTTTGCAACAAGGTTGGCCAGACACGTGAGATGCCCAAATGCAACATTTTTCAGTGTGGCAGAAGAGAAGTGTTAAATTCACCTTCAGAAGCTTGAGGGTCTGCCATGAGGAAAAAGAGTGAAAGAATAATCCAGAGGATCAAATGAAAGCAATAAACCCATAACTTCCTAGTGAGTAGACGCGAGGCCAGTCTATGCACGTGTGAGATGTGTTCGGGAAAGTCTGATAACTAAGGTGGAGAAGGTCTCTGCCCTGGGTCAGTGGCTATTTGCAAGGATTGTGTGATGGTCTGGAATTCCTCAAGTAACCTGAAGTTTACTAATTCTCTGCATCTGGAAACCTATTTTGAATCTATTGCAGTGCATACTTTCGGTTGCAGCCCAAATATACATTTCTTCCTTCCTGATGGAGCTTAGATTTTTCTCAGGTTTCTCTGTTTCTCTCATGCAGCTATGTTACTGGGATAGCTGAGCCTGCCCTCAGTTTCAAAGATGGACTCTGGTTGGTAAAACACATCTAGTGATCTCTTGCTGGTGTTTGGTCTGGAAATGAACATATGATTTAAAAATAAAACAGTTGGAGGCTTTTAAGAAGGAGAAAGAGGACCCATTTCTCCCTCTTTCTCAGATGAATGAGGAATCTTGGCCTCAGTGACTGCCGGCATGTATCAAAGCCAATGGGGAAATACAACTTGAAACAAGTCCATAGTGAGAAGAGGAAAGAATCACAGAAATGGAATCCAGAATGCTACCTTCCTCTGAATTTCAGGAAGTCAATAAAGTTCATGACTTTTTAAACTAATTTGATTGGATTTTTATTGCTTGCTTTTCTAAAAACATCCTAACTTATTAACTAATCCTCCAGGAGTTGGTAATAGGGGACTTCATTCATTATCCATTTTTACATATCATTTTTATTTTAATTTTTAGTTAATTTTGTATTGACAGAAAATTGACAAAGGTAAGAGAGTTCCTATAAACCCCTCACTCTTTACCCTAATGTTAATAATTTTTTTTTTTTGACTAAAGATTGAACTCAGGGACTTAGGGACTCAGGGGCGCTTTAATACTGAGCTACTTGCCTATTCCTTTGTTTTCACTAAGTTGCTGATGCTGGCTTTGAACTTGTGATCTTGAGCTAACACTCTTAAGTCACTGGTATTCCAGATGTGCACCACCACATCTAAATAAATGTTAACAATTTATATAATCATAGTATAATGATTAAAACTAGGAAATTATCTTTATTGTCCTACTATTAATTAAATTATAAGCCTTATTTGAATTTCATTAGTTTTTCTAGATTGTCCATTTTTCTCTTTTAAGGAACCTATCAGAGATCCCACTCTACATTTTGTTGTAAATTCTCCTCCGTTTCTTCCTATCTGTAATAGTCCCACTTTATCTTTCAATATCTTGATACTTTTAGAGAGTACTGGTCAGTACTCATAATTGTTGGTTTCAGCTCTCCTCAGCTCTAGTTTCCCAAGCTGAAGAGTGTTATATTTTTGGTGAAGTTATGAATGTAAGTTGCTTGATGTTATTGGTTTCTTTGTTAGAAACATCTCCAGGAAATATTTTCATTTTCACAATATTTTAAAGAGGTGGCAATCATAGAGTATAAGAGTTCACTTAGGAATGTCCTTTAGCTTTGTGAACAAAAGACATACTATTTTATTTTGATTCTTACCTCCAATGATCATTTTGAGGTTTTTCAGGATTTTGTTGGACATTTAGGCCACAAGCATGTTAAACATTCACTCAAAGAAGAAATTGTACTTCTTGAGAGGGACACAAAGTTATATTTCATAGTCCTTACTCTAACCGAAGTAAAGAATATTGGGTCTTATATTAGATTGTTTCATTACTAGAATGGGAAATACTAGAGGTAGTCTATTCATAAAGAGAAAAGATTTATTATCAAAATTCAAGATCCTTTTTTTTTGTTGTTGTTATCTGGTCATGACCTCAGAGTTCTGAGGTGGCACCACATGACAAGAAAAAGGAAGTATGTCTGTCGATGTGTGAGTCTGTATGGTTTCTTTCCCTCTTTTCATAAAGCCAATAGGATTCCATCATGGAGTCTCCCCTCTAATAACCTTATCTAGTTCTAATCACTCACTTCTAAATGCAGTCATCAGATTAAGTTTACAGTTTCACAGTACTTCACAAAATGAATTAAATTTCTACATATAAAGACTTGGGGACATGCAAAGTATATCCAAACCATAGTAGACCACGTCTTGAGAGGATCGTATATAGTTGTCTTTAGATCTCTTTTCATAATTTGCTCAAAAGTGTGTTACCCTTTTGTTAAAGGAAGTGTATCTGGGCCAGTTGCTTAGGGAAAAAACATGAGCTTTAAAAGAAGGGGAGGGCGTCTACCACTTCATTCTGTAAATATGTAAATAAAGGAGAACAAGCTTCTCTATTTGCTTAAACCAAGAAATATGATATATACAGTTACCTGTTTGCTTTGCATGGAGGAGGTAAGCAGAAATTTTTTCATATAAACTCTCCAAGATTTTGCAAATTCAGTCTCTGGTGACTGGACTCTTCTATACTCTTTAATGATCATTTACTGTATGAGTCATCCCAGACTCTTGGAATAAGCATGAAATTAGTATTAATATACCTTTTGCAAAGGCAAGATATTAGTGAGGTATACCTTGCAATAATATCGAGCACACCAATTAATTAGAATGCAAATGAATATACTATTTTCCTAGAAACAATTGTCACTCTCTGAAGCTCTAAAAAAGATTGTAGTTACAAAAATTATAATTCGTTCTGAAATAGCTAAAATGTGTGGAGCTTAATCTGCAGTGCCTTGGAGCCAATGAAGCGGTGTCAGGTTGCTGCCATTGATTAAATGTAGTAGCAGAGCTGGAGCATTTAATCAATCATAAAAGCCACTTTAATGCATTGTATCACTCCAAAGCTGAAGCGATTAGTGCAGTTGCACTGTAGGCCAGAATGCAAAATGTGTAACAGAAAAAAATAAAAGTGGAAAAAAATAAAGATTTTTTTCTGTGTCTAGGTCTTCATGTACCAAAATGTACAAATGGACAGGTTTTTATGCATTATGCAGATAATTTTAAACTACCTAGGTATGGCAAAGTAACCAGCATTTGAAATTTATAGAGCTATGTATGTACATATGTATATATGTATTTATGTACATATATATAATATGCATCAACAAGTATAAGTTTGAGATGAAAAATAAAAATGAATTTTGAGCAATGATGAATACATGTGTCACTTCTCAGAAAGTTACTTAATTTTCTAAAAATAATCCTGTCAAAAAACCTGTCAAACAATCTAGACTTTCAGGATGATCAGGAATATTAGACAAGACAATTCCTAGTATATCAGCACCCAAGAGGATACACTTTTCCTAGAAAAGTTTCAAGATGAGTTTTCACAATATTGTATCACGGCATCTGTTAATGCCTTTCTATTGCTGACACAGAGTGGCCACACTGAGGAAAAGCCTGAGAGCATGGGGCTGGGTAGGGCAGTTGCTTTAAGGATATGAAGCAGTGTCTCTGGATGTGCAGGGAGCCATCCTGAGAGGACGGGGCCTTCGAAGACAGTGGGGAATCATGGAAGTGTGTAGGGAGAAGGACCTGGTCTGTGGAACCTTCATAGTAGGTTCTGGATGTCCTGCATGGTTGAGATGGCTATTTGTCTTTCAATTTTTATCTCCTATATTTTTCTTTCAGATTTAGCACTTGAAAATTTTAGCTAAACACATGGATGTCTGAAATAAAGACTAAAATTGTTAGACTTCCTTGGACTAAGGTGTGCCATTTGTTTAAGTTTTGGCCAATGGGATGCGAGCAAATTCATGATCATCTGCTTCAGAGGCAATGGGCATGACCTTTTTATCCTCTTGTGTTCTTTCCCATGGGCTTGAATGTGGATGTGGTGATGAACTATGTTGGATCATGACAAAAGGTGTCATACTCTGAAAAGAACAGAGCCACAAGATGGCAGGATTTAGGATGTCCATCTCTCTTGGGTCATTATGCTGCAGACAAACAGACTTACATAGAGAGAACTACACTGCTATTTGAAATGAGCCACTATTACTTTAGGGTCTCACACTCCGTAGTTGTTGGCAATAGTTCATGTTTTGATGAGCACTTATTGATTAAGTAAATTAGGGAAAGGAGTTTTAATATACATGCATAGCATGTGGTTTGATCACATTTGCTTGTGTATAATTTGGTTTCTTTTTGCCTCAGACATGAATCAATGTGCAAGGAGGATATCAGTTCTGTGGTTATAGTGGAATAAATATATGAATTTCTGCTTCTGTTTTCTGTCACTATTTTAGTCACTAGAGAAATGCATTTGTTTAGTCCACAATCCTTATTTTGCAAGATCTTTTACAATCGTTTAAAACCCTCGAGGTATATAACTTCTTTGCAAGGGTTATCGTGTCTCTACTTTGAACTTTGAAAGGACCAGGAGAAGAGAAGTAATCATTTGCAAGCAGGCGTTGTGTGGGGTCATTCATGTCAGCCACAGCATCACAAACAGTGACACAGAGGCACGCTCTCTGTCGAGTTTCATAATTTCATCTCCCTGACTTCATTAACACCAAATAATTGATGACTCTGACATTTAAGAAGGTTGTGGGTGTTGAAGTCAGAGAAGTACAGGGCTGGGTGATATTCTCCAGGGAACAAGTGCTTTTTGGAAGTCACTGGGTGGTAGCTCTGGGTTTGTTTCCTCATCTCCTGCCACCCACTAATTCCAGAGTCATTTCTGACATTTCTGAGCTTGCAGGGTGCTCTTCCAGACTAGCACAGAGAAATTTTATAAGAGCCCCAAACTCTGAGAGAGAGGTGCAATTTCAGTCAGGTTATAAAATCTCAGCCGTTGAGCTAATCAGAAGCAAAAAAAATGTCTGGGAAGGCAGCTTCTGAGCCATAGAACTTCATCCAAATCAAGAGCAATGGCTATGTAAATAGTGCAATATCAAATCAAAATTCCCAAAGAAAAACAAAAATTTTTCTTCCATATTTCTCTTCATTGAAATAAAAATGGATGTCTGATTCTGTTTATCCCTTCATATATTTTTTTCCTTTTCTACTTTTTACCATTCTTCCTTCTTCTCACTGAAGATATAGTACTTGGAAGTCGTGTAAGACTAATAGGATGTGAGGAGCTCAAGGATCAGTAATCCTAGAGTCTCCGGGGTCGCAGGAGATACAAAGCCAGTGTGTGGAGCTGCCTATTTCAATCCTCGGGCCTCAGAAGCAGTCTTGCAGTCTTCACACTCAGCAAGGTGCCCAGAAAAGATTTGGTGACATGCAAGTATATCAAGCAGATTTCCTAATTTATGTCTGTGGGATTTGCAAACTTTGCCATAATGTATTCTGAAAATTTTGCATCCTTTCAACGAGATATATTGAATCTTAGGCCCTGGGCTGTGATTGATCCCAATGCTGGAGTAATATGTTATAGTGTCACACAGTATCTGACAGGCCTTTATTATGGATTTTAAAAGGCTACTATCCTAGATGAAAATTCTCAAAGGTCATTCCTGAAAAAAGAATTTAGGCTTTGAAATGGAATGTGGGAAAGTGTTGCCACTCACAATGTGGGTGACAGCAAGAACATACTATTGGCTCCCACTGTCTTCTTGAAGGTGTGGTGGGTCTGCCTGGAGGGAGATACTTCACCCAAGGTCAAGAGATTCATTCCCAAGTGATAGAAATTGATTTTCTTATTCCTGTTCTGTAGCTGTAGAGTGAATATACCCTAAGCCAGTCTGCTTCAAATAAATGTTCTTGGAACCTAAAGGACCTTAGAGAAGTGTTGAGACACTCACTGTATTACCATAGATATCCCTCGGAAATGTTGGGAAGTCAGCAAAACCAGGATTTTTGTCTGTCTTTCTACCCAGATTCCTTATTCACTCAGGTCTTTATCTAATGATCCAATCTTAGAAATTTCTGCAAAGGGTACTGTTAACACAACTTGTGACTACTAACAGGGATTTAATCAATGCATTAAGGATTAAAAGCCCCAAACCTCAAAGGAATAAAACTGTAATGATTGAATGAAAGCCTATTTGTTTAACGTTTTGGGAGAGAAACTAGGACACAGGGCCCATAAATCAAATTGTTGACAGGCTTGCATCCAGCCTGGCTGACCTATTTCCTCCCTCGAGATAAAGAAAACAAAACATCAATAGCAGATTGAGAGTGCCAGCTACTTGCAAGGGCATCTTATATGTTAAAATGTATTATCTTAGAGTGGACGTGCTGGCCCCTTTCTCAGACTACCTGAGTCAACTTAGAAATCGTGTTTCCCCATTGGAGCCGGGCACAGTGGCACAAGCCTGTAATCCCAGCACTTAGGGAGGCTGAGACAAGAGAATCGCGAGTTCAAAGCCAGCCTCAGCAATGGGCAAGGCGCTAAGCAACTCAGTGAGATCCTGTCTCTAAGTAAAACACAAAATAGGGCTGGGGATGTGGCTCAGTGGTTGAGTGTCCTTGAGTTCAATCTCCAGTACCAAAAAAAAAAAAAAAAAAATCGTCTTTCCCCATTGGGATGGAGAGAAAGTAGGGATGGCTGATTTCATGTAGCAGCTTAAAGTTTATCTCTTTTTCTCTCTGGAGCCTGTGACATACAGGCAAATGAGTATGAGAATGAGAGTAGCAGTATGTGAAGATGTGCTGGCAGATTCCTTAGTGCACCTTAGTTCATGTGAGGAAAGAAAGATGTCTCACTCAAGGACAGTTAAGAGGAATATGTTGTCCCCAACACCCTCGAATTATGACAGTCCTCTCACTACTTTGAAAGAGTTGATTCTACCTTTGTTTACTGAATATAGTTTTGCAGAATTGCTGCAGAGTGTTATTCTTTTCAACAGATGGTATTCCAGGTATGTGGTAAAATTACCCTATTTTATTTGGGCATCAATCAAATTTTAGGAAGGCAAAATGAAATGATTTGGAACAAATAAGGCATTTTTCCCCATTCCATCAGCTACAAACTCCTTAAAATAAAATTGTTTCCTAGAAAATATACTTTATTTAAAGTTATAAAGTTATGCTGTGAAGAAAATTTTCAAATTATGTATTCTCAGACTTAGGAACCAGCACAAAGCTAAGTAGAGATGTCATCATTCTTTAGTCTGGAGGTTGGAGAATGCCAGAGCCTACTAAAGAGTTACCAGTTTTAGAGAGTAAGGGAGAACCTCTAAAAGGTAATGATTTGAGAAGGTAACGCCCCTTTGGGACAGGGAGAATTTGTGACCTATTGGAGGTTAAGACACCAAGGATCCAATTGAGATTATTTTTAGTTGATACATAATAATTGTCCATATTTATGAGATAATGTGTGATATTTCAACTCATGTTTTCAATGTGTGGTGTTCGAATTAGGGTACCATATCTACAACCTCAAATGTTTACTTTTATGTATGTTGGAAACATTCAAAATTCTCCTTTCTAGCTAATTTTGAATATATAGTAAATTGCTATCTGTAATTATCCTACTGTGTGACAGGACATTAGAACTTATTTCTCCTATGTAATTGTAATATTTTACTCATTAATCGACTTCTCCCAACTCCTGTCCCCCACCTCTGAATACTACTTTTCAGACTTTGGTAATCACAATTCTATTATTCTCTGAGACTAACTTCTTAACCTTCCACATATGAGTGAGATCATACTGTGTTGGTCTTTCTATATCTGGTTTTCACTCTACATCATGTTCTTTAGGCTCATCCATCTTGCCACAAATGGCAGAATTTCATTCTTTATTATGGCTGAGGAATATTACATTGTGTATACATAACATATTGTGTAGATGTGTGTATATATTCTTTAGCTATTCATCTGTTGACTGACTTACATTACTTCCGTGTCTTGACTATTATGAATAGTGCTACAATAAACATGGGAGTCTAGGTATCTATTCTACATATTGGTTTCCTTTTACTAAGTCAATATAAAATACAAATTAAAACTGAATGACACACACACAAACACACACACACACACACATTGATAATGGCAGCACTAGTAGCTTTAAAGAGTAATTCAGTGACTGTCATCTTTTAACTGGGATAAACATGGGAAGTGCAACCATTTAAATGGCTTTGTGATCTTAATGTAAATGTTTTTTGGGACACTTAGAGTACCAATAGAAAGGTATTAGTTATAGTGTTCAGAAACAAGATGGGTATGCTACCATCAAAAGCAGATCATAATTGGTAAGCAGAATAATTTGATCAACATGAAACTTTGTCAACGGCTAATTGATCTTGGGATTCCTGAAGCTGAAATGGGTAGATATTCCACTGAAATTTTACTTGATTTGCACACCTGAAAATGATAACTTAGGGCTTGATGAATAGAAGCTTGACTTGAATCAACACTATAGGTAACTGCAGTGTAGTCCTTCAACCAATGTGTGATCCTGACCAGCAACATTCAAGTAAAGGGGAAGCTAAGCCTCATTAAGAAAGGATGCTATCTTTTGGTGAGCTTGGCATCTCTGTGGCCAAAAGACATGACAAGTATAGCTTAGAGAAGGAAAAGTTTATTTTGGCTCACAGTTTCAAAGGTTTAGTCTATAGTTGGCCAATTCCATAGCTCTGGGCTTTTTCCATCATGGTGGAAAGGTGTGGCAGAGTAAAGCAGCTCAGGACACAACAGCCAGGAAGTAGAGAGAGATCTGTTTTCACTAGGAGAAAAATATAGACTCCAAAGGCACATCCCCAGTCATCTACTTCTTCCAATCCCACTCTACCTGCCTGTAATTTCCACCCAGTTAATCCATGCAAATGGATTATTCCACTGTCTTGGTTATAAATCCGTAATCTAATCATTTCACCTCTGAACATTCTTGTATTGTCTCATACATGAGCTCTTGGTAGACACATTACATCCAAACCATAACACTGCCTTAGACTATTTTGGGCTATTATAACAAAATACCCAATAATTAGTTAATTTATAACAAACAGAAAGTTATAGGTTCACAGTTCTGGAGATAAGGGAGTCCAATATTAAGGTGTTAACATTTGGTGAGTGTCTTCTTGCTTCATCATCATACAGTGAAAGGCAAGAATGCGAAAAAGGAAAGAGGGAGCCAAGTATCTTCTTTTAATGGCGTCAGTTCCTTTCAAGAGGGTGGAGTTGTCATGGTCTGACTGCCTCCCAATGTTCCACTTCTTAATACTGCTACAATAGTAGTTAAATTTTCGCATGAGTTTTGGAGGAGACAAACATTCAAACCATAGCAAACTTTGTAATAATTTTCCAAGTGTTCACTATAAATCTTTCCAATCTTCTGCAAAGAGATACGTGGCAAATTCAATGTTTATCATATCCTGCCCACTGGAAAAACCTAGTCTTTGGGCAAATTATTGGATATTGGCTCTACAAAACATCCTACTCTCTGGTAATTCAAAATAGTGCTGTGTTCCAGAGTTCATAGATGAGACTGATGAATATCTGGTGATAAAAAAATTCAGGCTTGACATCATATCATAGTGGGCCCAGCAGATTCACCAATTCATTCTGTAGTCACTGTTTGAAAAGATAGAAAAGATATATGTTAAGCAATAAGCATAATTCCCATGTTAGCCGCCTGACTTGTGGAGTTATAACTATTAAAAACTGAGCAGAAGCCCTTAGAATGAAAGGAAATATTATATCTCTAGAATAACTGCAGAGATTAGTCCATTTTCATAAGCCTGAAAGACTCAAAGATGGTTATTTCTATTATATCTCACTTAACTCTCCTTTGAGACTGAAGGATCTTAGATAATGGAAATGGATTACCACTATAAATGTTATTAAATAATTGCTCCTATTGTAATGATTGTTTAAGATATACTACCATGATTGTTAATAGGTTATTCCAGTTTTTGGCTTCCGTTCTTCAGCTATTTAGCTTTAAACTGTTTGCCATTACTCCCCCACCCCACCCTAACAAACAGGAAACATCAGAAAGCATTCCTTTGCTCCTGAAGAGGATATCAGTGTGCCATAGCCATCTTGGTCTAGGTTACATCATAGTTATATGTCTTGAATTTTTCCTCAGAAGCTTTCATCATTACATAATTCCTCAATAAACATGCTAGTCTGCCCAACTGATGCCATAATGTTAATAGCACCAAGTGGGTAAGAATTAGGTGTGTCCTACACAGTTCAATAAGACATGTGTGTACCTGCCACTTCTGGGCAGATGCTGGTTGATATTTCTTGAGCATCTGAGGATATATCTTCACCAGAGAAATGCAAGGTGCCGCACACCACATCCTCTCTCGTGAAGACAGATGCACATTATTTAATGAACCGGTTTGGATTATGGAAGCAATATACCTCACACAAGAGTGCACTATTTCAACTTATTTGCCCACAGTGCCAGTAGCCTTGAGAAAGAGAAGGTTCTACAGGTGATCCAACTTGCAAATCCAACTTGGAATCCAGTGCTGCTGAAAACATTTGAGGCACATCAGGATGCTCTGTGGGGCTTATCACGAACTCAATGGGAAATTTTAGTTGAGTGCCCTAGCATTTTGGAGCAAAGCCAAA
>PVHX01027620.1:0-19158 GCA_004024805.1 Geosciurus inauris | reverse complement strand
AGCCGGGCGCGGTGGCTCAAGCCTGTAATCCCAGCACTTAGGGAGGCTGAGACAGGAGAATCGCGAGTTCAAAGCCAGCCTCAGCAATGGCGAGGTGCTAAGCAACTCAGTGAGACCCTGTCTCTACATAAAACACAAAATAGGACTGGGAATGTGGCTCAGTGGTCGAGTGCCCTTGAGTTCAATCCCCAGTACCAAAAAAAAAAAAACATTTAAAAGAATGTTTGTTTGAAAAAGTCATGTATGTTGGTTGGGCTCTACTTGTACTATCTTTTCAATCTAATTAGAAGAAATTGATCATTTTTAAAAAAGGTTTATTCTTTGTCTGCCCTTGCTTAAATTACCTGATTCAAACATTTTTATCTTATCATCTTCCACAAAATGAGCTGTTCCCACCAAATGCTCAGGGAAAATGAAAAAAAAGGGAGATGACAAAAAGGCCAGCTACTTACTTCTAACTAGTGCCAACATTTTTCTCTTCACTTAGACTTGAAGCCCAAGTCATCTTTGAAGCTTATCTTTCTCTACCTTTCATATTTAGTCAGATACCAAGAAACCCTGCTGACTCTTCGTTTACACTTTCTCACACATACGCACACATCCATTCCTCTCTAGTTCCCATCACCTTTCATTTCAGTCCCTTTCATCTCATGCAATTTTAACTTCTATTTTTAAAAATTTCCGATTCATTCTGTATATTGTTTCCCAGAATTTCCCCCTCCACACCACTTTTCTCTGCTAAAGAAAAACAAAAAACACAATCAACAATTTCAATGGTTATTGCCAATGGAATAAAATCCAAATTCCCTAAGCAAGTATTTTTTTCAGCCCAAGTCAGTACCATTAAGAGATTTCTCTATCCAGATACTAGAAACCCCTATCTCACTAGAAAAATTAAAGTATGTGCTTTGGCTCAGAGGACCCTCCTACTTGGTCCTTTAAACCCTTTCTCCTGTGCCTTGTCACCAGATTTCTCATTATCTGTCCTCTTTGGATTGACAGTGAATTTGGGCACCTGCTTGGCTTTGGATTAAGCTTCTAAAAAGGTGTTCTTGGGATCTCACTTCATGCAGTGTGGCCAAATATGTCTTCTGACAAATTCGACCCAGCTAAGGAGCAACACCTTGGCCCTCACCAGCTGGGAAAGGACAATGTGATAACCTTCAGTGCTCCTTTCAATCTATACAGATTTTCTTGTGCAGATCCCTCCTTGTGCAAATGAGTTATTTCAGCATGGAGTTCACCTATCATACCCTAAATCTCCACCAACCCATCTTAACTCACCAACTGTGATAATCCAGAGAGAAAATTCCCTTATCAGAAGTCCTATTACTCTTCACAAAAGAATGGAGTGGCCACTTCTGTTAGATTCTAAGGCTGTTTTCTGCTAACATATGGATATAATCAGGGAATCCAGCATGACTCTCTCTGTCTCTCATCATGTTCTCTGCTTCTGTGGACTGTTTCACCTCATCACCAAGAAGATTACCAGGAACAACCACTCCTAGTGATCCAGTCGGAGTCAAAGTCTCCTCCAACTCTGTCTCTACATGACCATTGGCCTGTCAGTCTCCACTTGACCAAACAGAGCCTCGATGAAAGTATCTGCTATGTTTGCTATTACAGTTGTTTCCTATGGGAGAGGTAGATTTCAGGATAATGGGCAGTGTGAGAGAAACGCTGGTTGTTTCCCATTTATAGGATTGGGACAGGGTAAGGAATATTTTAGTTAGTTCACTTTTCAGTATTGTGCATATATAACAATTGCATAACTTCCCCCTTATGCACAGGAGATAGGTGTGGACTTGATGGAATGGATGCAGATAAACGGAACAATCAGAATTTCAAAGTAAACAAGCTAATGGGCAACATCACTATGTCAGCAGCTAGTCAGGAAATACAAAATGAAACGACTACATTAACAGGGTGCAAATGATGGTAAGATGTTGATTTTTGTTACAGGGTTGATTTTGATCAGAAAAGGTTACTCAGAAGCAGCATCATTAAATGCAAGTGGGGTTTTCATAGGGTACAGTAATCTTACAATCAAATTAAATTACCTAAAAAAGGCCTTGATTGCTAGATTCAATATGGATAAACAGTCAGGCTAAGGATTTCTAACATTGTGATAAAAGCAACAAAAATATATCTCAGTTTTTGAGAAGAATATGTTCACCTAAATTTTATTTTTTGGACCAGGGATTGAACTCAGAGGCACTTAACCACCAAGCCACACTCACAGTCCTTTTTTAAAATGTATGTTTTATTAGAGACAACTCTTACTGAGTTGCTTAGGACCTTGCTAAGTTGCTGACGCTGAGTTTGAACTTGAGATCTTCCTGCCTCATCCTCCAGAGTTGCTGTGATTATAGGTGTGCGCCACCTCTTCTAGCTCTTCACCTAAATTTTGGTGGAGAAAAATAACTCTAGTGTTAGTGAGAAGGCTGGATTGGAAAGACCTATTTATTAAATGGCTTGTTTGCAGAGCTGGTGAACTTTGCTTGGACATGTTATGCTTCCACAAGGCCATCTACTGCTAGTAGAAATTTAGCCCCCAGCCACAACAGGAAGATGCCTCTGGAGGGTCTTCTTTGTTGCCTGAGGCCTTTTGTCTTCCCCATCAATGCCATTATCCAGTCTCAAATACCCTTAGTAATCCATAGAGAGGACCAAAGTTCCTCTTTCTATTGTATTACACTAGAAATACCCTTAAAAGTACATAACATAATAGTTAAGTATAGAACAAAAGGAAAAACCAGCAAAGCAAGTGTACTACTAAAGTGTACTAAAGTATACCACTTTAGTATTTAACTTTATTATTCATGATGGTCACTATATATGTTTGAAGATCCATAAAATTGATTTTCTACCCACCGGGGAATAAATGGGCTATTTAAAACAATAGGCCCCCAAACAAATCCCCTGAGGTGCACAAGAGCACATTTCCTTCCTTATAATCACCCACAATTAGAGCAGATTCTTTCAGATACATAAATTAAAGCAATAAAATGAGGTGGCTATAAATAGCTCTGCTTGTTCACACTGAAGGAATTGAGCTGTACACTACAAATCCTTGCCCAAAATAACTTTGTTCTGTAGTTGCAAGCACTGATAAGAATAGGTTATGGAATCACCAGATGGGAAGAAATCAGTCTAGTGCAAATCTTTTCTTCCAAACTAGATTGGATCAAACCTCCCAGAAGACAAGAATCTGTCTTGCTCTGCTCTGATCATTCATATCAGTGAATGTCCACAGATTAGACTGGGAAAAAAAATGCCTGTGGGTGTTTCTTACAGCTCATACCTATGCAGTATCCCTCCCCAGAGAAGTGAGAATGGGATAAAGCTGGCAGATCTGACATGCTAAAGTGAGTGCTCAGGGACTGAGCATCTCTTCTTATCTCTGGTTGAGATGCTTGGGGTCAGGTGAAGACCAGAGAAAATTATCCTAAAGATGCTTCTGAGGGACTAGGGCTGTAGCTCAGTGGCAGAGCTCTTGCCTAATGTGTGTAAAGCACTAGGTTCAATCCTTAGCACCACACAAAAATAAACATATAAAATAAAGGCATACTGTCCATCTACAACTACAAAAAATAAAAATAAAAAATAAATACAAAGATGCTTCTGAGATGCTAAGTCCAAAATCAGCATGCCCATCTGGGAGTTTGAGGGCAGACTGAGGGTCAAAGTATGGAATTAAAATAGGGCAAATAATCAAATCAGCGGTTCTGAAGAACTTGTGTAGGGCCCCTTTAAAAGATTTGGAGTGACATGGACCATACTTCCATTCATGGCTCTTAAGTACAGACACTTCTTCCTCAGAATAATTTTTTTTAACATAAATTTCTTGAAAGAAAACTGGTTAATTAGGGAATGTGTTTTTCATGACAGATTTCTTTTGAATTTGACAATTATAACCAAGAAGGTCACCAAAATAAGAAAAATGAAAATGCTACGGTTCACACAGCTGCCTATTCATTTAATTCTGCTTTCTTTTGTTTATCTCTTATGTCAATTTTGTGTTTTGTTTGTAACAACAATGAAGGTGATAAGAATTATGTAAGTGACTTTCTAGATTCTAGCTCCATTATCCATGGAAGCAATCATGTTTAGAATACTCCACAGAGTACAACTATCACACTATGGCAGAATAGACATTTTCTTTTTCACTTCTTTGCTTTAAATTTAATACTAATCATTTCACAAATTTGAAAAATAATGAAAAATGAATCTGGAAAAATATATCCTCAAGAAATTGATAGTCCAGTTAAGATGAGATCTGCTCACATTTTTAGCCATTTAACCAACCACAATGTTTCTCAAGAAGCTAATGTTTTAAAAATCACTTTTTAGAACTATCAAGTTTTAGAGATGAAATGAACTCAGAATTCATCTGGCTCCAAGTATTCTCTATCTTTAGAATTATACTAACAACCAAAGAGGAATTAATACATGAAATATGAGAAACCATGAGTAAGGGCTACAGAGAGCTCAAGAAGAAATTGCCAATATTAGGCAAGATTTGGGGAAAGAAATTCTCCAAGGCATTTCGAAGGTGAGGGCAGAATGGGATAAGCCTCTTCATTGTTCCATTGATGCTATAAAGAAGTCAATCTCTATTGCCCCAAGAATTTATGTGCCGAAGTCCAGGATTTTCAGGAGAAATGCTTTTACCATCTTCATATGTAAATCTCATCACTTCCCGTGATGTATTTCTGCGACCTACCTTATCATGTAGATAATCTTTTTAAAAAAATTTTTTTTCAGTTGTAGTTGAACACAATACCTTTATTTATTTTATGTGGTGCTGAGGATCGATCCCAATGCCTTACACATGTGAGGCAAGCACTCATCCGCTGAGCCACTACCCCAGCCCATAGATAATCTTTTTTAAAAAATCTTTTTACATGTAATCTTTTCACATGTCTTTGAGAGTACAGCATTTGACTATACATGGTACATGCTCAACAAGCTTCATGGCTGTGAATTGTGCTTGAAAATTTGAAGAACATTGAATTTTTATCTCAGAATCAAAACTGTAATAAACTATATTCAGGCATATTTTGATACGAGACAGCCTTTTTAATGTGTTTCTTACCAACAAGTATAACAGGTAGAGATTATCTTAGAAATAAAGCCATGAGAGTCCATCTGGGTAAGTGGGCTTCCTGTAGGGAAGCAGTGAGACACTGGCTAAGCAAGATCTAACTGACTCCAAGTCAAGAAAAGAATTATGGAAGAAATGGCTGTTCTTCCAACTTTTATATTCATCTTAAGAGAAAATCTTTTATTTACTTATTTTTAAAGTCTTCAGTATAGCCCTCAGGATCCTTAAAATCAAACCGGGGGAAGCGAATCTAATTGTTCCTTATAAATTGAAATTCAATATTCCTATTGTCTTAATATTACCCAGAGACTATTTTATATAAAACCCTACAAAGATAGAACATCTACAAAAAGTAATTTAATCTTTCTTCATTTAAAGGATAATGCTAAATTTATTAATTTAATCTTTTTGACATTTCAAAATATGAATCATCAATTTTTTCATTATAAAACAATATAACCACATTGTATTTTTTCAAATGTAGAAACTAGAGAAGAAAAATCAGCTATGATCTCACCACTCTAAAAAGCAGCTACTTCCATGCTGGTGTGATTTTAACATTTCTCCACATACAAGTTTTTCTTATGTATAAAATTTAATGGAGAACTAAAATCTGTTTCCAACTTGAATTTATGGGCATTTGAAGAGGAGTGAGGCAGGAGATGCTTGAAGTCCACTGTGGTCATTGATGAGAACAGACAGGCTTGCAGAACAGACCTCCATGGTGGTACCTCACAGCTGTGATGGAGGGAGACTAAGAAGCTGGACTTCCCTCAATGCAATGCCTGCTGCTCCTGAGATTCTCTTGAATTGTTTTATAACACTACCCTCCTTGGGGACCAACCAGACAAATTCAATTATTCTTTTGAGGTTAAGCCTAGGTATTTTAATTTAAAAACTCCCCAGCACATTGCAGCAGACTGTGGGTCACTGGCCTAAAAGAGGAAGCACCCAGTATGGTGGTATTCCCAGTCAGCAAGTCCATTCTGGAAGAAAAGGGTGAGAACTGGAGTGTGGCAAAAGAATTTGAGCAGCTCTCTACCTTCACCTTCAGCTAGTAGTCCACTGACCTCCATCTTGGAATAAATCCCAAAGTTTCTGAGGCCCAAAGGGACGATTTTGTTTAATGCCTTTTCTACCAGCTGTGAAAGTGAATGGAGAAGATGGGAAGAAAGCAGAAGTGGAAGCAGGGGAGGAAGAAGAGAAAGAAACCGTGGGGAAATAGTAAGCACTATGGGAAAGCAAGAGCTCTCCTGGTCTTTAAATGTGTTTGTAATATACTGCTTAAGGTCTGCATGAATGAGAGAATCAGGTGAAGGAGATGGAGATGCTTAACTTGGAGAATAGAAACCATGAGGACCATGGTAACTGTTTTCAAATATTTGAATGGAAAGCCACAATACCCTATTCTCCTAATAAAGCCAGGAACATGCCATATTTTAGACCAACAGTATCTACAACTCTGGCATGAAGAATAAATTAGATCTCTGTACTATAGCTACAAAGGTACAATCAGAATGGCCAGATTTAAAGTTCTAAGGGTGCAGTATTCAACTTAACACTCAAAAGAACTTTCTATGAGAGAGTTTACAAGGGTGGAAGGGCTTTAGAGTCTGAGTCTAAAGCCCTGGGCTTTCATTATTAACTGTGTGATCTTGAGAAATGTACTTAAACTCTCTGAATTACCATTTCCTCAATAAAATTAAGGTAATAACATAAGATTTTGAGACTGACAAGGTTATACATATATATATAAAGGGTCTAGTGCCATGTCTAGTGTTTGGTAGTTAAAGCACAATGTTCATGGGCATTTTCCAGTTGCTCTGTTAAAATTAAATCAAGCACAAGAGAAAATGATGCAGTTAAGAGCTCTGGCACACAGACATATGAGGTTGCTGCTGGTATAACACAGCATCCTGTTATAGCAGACATTTTTTAAATAAGAGGAAATACAGTGTAAATAATGATAAAAAAGGTGGCATAGTAAATGCATAAACCAGTGACAGTCATTTATCATTATTATCAAGCATCGTGTACCATACATAATTGTATGTGCTATACTTTTACATGCCTGGCAGCTCAACGGGCTTGTTTTCATTGTGATGTTACATCAGCTCTGATGTCACCAGGGGATAGGAATCTTCAGCTTCATTTTAATACTATAGGAGCACTGTTGCATAGTGGCCTGGCATTGAACAAAGCATTGTTAGGTGGTGTATAACTATAATAAACAAGCAGCAACCAGATATCCCTTTGAGAGTGTATCAAGAAGTGGCTGAACTTGTTCTGCTTCTCTAGCTTTCATTATTACCACCGGCTTGCTATCCATATACACAGACAGGGGCTGGGACAAGAGAATTCGGGAAAGTCCTCTGCATTCTTGGGGTACTGCACAGTGAGGAGATACTTTTCTGATCCCTCTTCACTTATCAGTTGGCTGTGGGCTTATATGACAGATGGCCTGGTCTACCTCTGTCTAATCTGACAAGTAGAGAATTGGAAAGGAAAGGTAGAAATGGTAAAGTGCCACATCTTCCATGCCTAACATTTAACAGTTGGTGATGGGAATGTGATTTTAAAAATGTTTTTTACTCTTTTTTATTTATTTATTTTTAATTTATTTATTCTAATTAGGTATGCAGACAACAGAATGCATTTTGATTCATTGTACACAAATGGAGCACAACTTTTCATTTCTCTGGCTGTAGGGAATATGATTCTACCATGGATCAAAGAGACGCAAAGGAAGGCAGCCAGGCTTCAGCCTGGCTCATCAGTATCTCACCCAAGAGAACTGACTGCCAAGAAAGTGGACTCTAGTAACAAACACAGAGCATGAATCACCAAGGCTGGGAGCAGATGGTGGAGATTGTGAAGTGGGAGGTTCCCTATGGGCTTTCTGGAAAATTCACATAAGCACCAATGAGGAAGCTAGTATTTGGATGTCTTCCACAGAGAAGGCACCAATGGCCAGCCAGCATTGGCCAGAGGGGCCTCAAACCAGGGACAGGTAAGAAACAATTGTCTTTCTTCCTGTCCCTCTTTCCAGGCTCCTCACATAGAGGAGAAATCCAAGTGACAGATAAGCAGGACCCAGGAGGGCATATGTACCACTGCACTATGGGGTATAGGGGAGAGGACATGTCATTGAATAAGACCAGAATTAAAGTTTTAAAGTGAATTAGCCTGGATTGTGCTTGTTATCTCTGGAAGTGACCAGAACCCTAAATGTGGCTGTAACAGAGCTGTTGTTAGGAGACACAACAGAGAGATTATGAACATGGCAGAGTTGAAGGCAAGAGACTGTAGAAAAAGAAAATCATTTTGTGTTTGTATTTCCTATGAGCTAAGATCCTTCAATAAACCAGATGTGGTAGCCACTATTTTCATTAGCAACAAAGTGGCAACAGGCAAGTCTGAATGATACCTCTTTGGGGAAATGCACTGGTGATGAATCACTGTGTGATTATGCGGGTGGGGTTTCCCCTGAAGGGACTGAACTGCTCCCTGCCAGCTGTCCTCAGAAGAGGTCATTCCTGGGGCAGGAAATCAGAATTCTGGGACCCAGAGCTAGTCTGCCTAGATCTCCCAGGAAGAGAGACTCTGGGGGCCCTGGAGTGCTTCCTCCTGGTGGGGACAGGGCTCAGCATTGGCACTGACTGATTTTGGGTTCTGTTTTCTGGTCATTATCCCTGACTTTTATTGTGATTTGATCAATGTCTCAGATACATCGGCTTCTGATGTCCTGGAGGAAATTAAGAGAAAGATTCCACAACAACACTGAGAACAAAGTAGCAGAACAGAGGGTGGCAGCTGTGGACACTGGCTGGGAACAGCTTTGCTGGGAGTGACATCTCACAACAGCTGATTATAGAAGTATGGGTACTTGAGGGACAGGTTTTTTTTTGGCACTGGAGATTGAACTCAGGAGCACTTGACCACTGAGCCACATCCCCAGCCCTATTTTGTGTTTTATGTAGAGACAGGGTCTCACTGAGTTGCTTAGTGCCCCACCAGCTGCTGAGGCTGGCTTTGAACTCGCGATTCTCCTGTCTCAGCCTCCCTAAGTGCTGGGATTACAGGCTTGCGCCACCGTACCCGGCTGAGGGACAGGTTCTTGAATACACACGACAGGGTGCCCTGGGACACCTAAGTCCAAGGTTCCTAAGCATAGCAGAGGGCACTGGGAGTGGGGGATTGAGGGCTGCCAAATTATGTCAATAAAACTAGTGTTAGTCAAGCCATTATCATCATAGTTACACTATAATTAGTTATCCAACAATGGAACAAGCTCTTTGTCACTACAAGTGTTTAAAGTATAAATAATTTCTCTTTAGGGGATGTTCTAAGGGTATACTTCTGACACATGTTAAATACATGTTTTTATTTTGCATTTATTGTGTGCAAAGTGCTCATACAAACCCTATTTAAAATCTGGTGTTAAAGATGAAGGATCTGAGGCTTGGACACTTAAGTAAGTTGCCTAGGAACTTGTCACTACCATGTAGTAGGGACTCCAAAGGTGAGTACAGACCTCCCCGACTTATGATGGTTGGCCTTCTGATTTTTCAACTTCACGATGATGCTTTTTGATGTGTTTGTTAATGTGAGTAAACATACACCCATTCTGGTTTTCACTTTTAGTACAGTATTCAGTAAATTACATGAAACATTCTACAGCAGCATAAAAGTGGCTTTGTTAGATGATTTTGCCCAATTGTAGACCAGCTCTACTGTTCTGAGCATGTTTAAGGTAGGCTAAGCTAAGCTATGATGTTCCGTAGGTTAAGTGCATTAAATGTATTTTTGACTTAAAATATTTTCAATTTATGATGATTCCACTGGGAAAACCACATTGTAAGTTAAAGTGCATCTGTACACTAGAACATGCTAGTCTAGGGAGGCAGCAAGGGCACAATTAGACGATGATTCATTGATGCAGGTGTGCGTGAATTGTTGCAGAGGCACATAAAATATTGTCATGGGAGGGGAAGAATGGAATGAAGGGAGTGATCAGGGAAGACACTACAGAGGGTGTGCCTTGAACGCTGAGTTTTAAATGATGGAAAGAAGTTAAAGAAGGAGGGAGTACTCTGGAGGTGAGTGACTGACATTTCAGACAAAAGGGCCAGCACAATGATACTTAGAGATAGTTCTGTAAACATTCACTGAGTAGTTGAATATCAACTGGGGCCAAGTCTCCCCGTCAAGATACCAGAATATACCACATAGCTTTAGGGGCAACAGGAGGTTGGAGAGACTGAGCTTGTTGGCAGGAAGCACCAGGGGCAAGATAGGCAGTGCTGGTGACTGCAGACATCAACAGGCCAAGAACCAGGTGGTATAAAAGCAGCTGTGGGTGGGGCAGAAATGTTTGGAAGTTGTTTTCTGAGAGCATAGTTTGTATTCTAAGGTTTTTGAAGTGGAGCACTTCCAGATGATAAGATTCACGCCTGAGTGGGAGTGTTGGCCAAAAGGAACAGAGCTGAGGGTCATTGGAATTAGAAGAACGTTCCAACATTTTGAGGCTAAGTAGGTTCCTTATAACTCTGAGAATCTACAATTCTACTAATTACTTGACTTTTTCTGGAATGAATGGGTTTGTTAAATGCTTTAGTACACAAAAGTTGGCTGTCTCATTAAAAGTTGCTGTTTTACTCAGCTTTTTGCAAATGCACTGCCAGGGTGTTAGGATCCAAACCTGCGATAGTAATCAACCTGTAATAGTACTAATTAAGCATTTGGGGTTTGTGATGTGTGGACAGAGTGTTTATTTGTGACTCTAATATCCCACAACCTGATGCAATGAAAGCATATAGGACCAGTGCATTGGTCTGCAGCCAACTGATCAAGCTCAGATACGTATTACCATAATAAAAAAAGTGGTCCACCTAACTCTAAGGATACAGGCAAGCAGCTTATCTAGAAGACTTCAAAAGCCTTTTCAGTCACCAGAGGTATCCAAGGTGTTTGTAAAAATCTTGAGAAGCTTGCACCAGTCCCATGCATCTCTTTAGATACCTTCCTGGTGTGTGAGGCTTGTTGGCAATCATCAGTAAGAAAAGGCCCCTCTGAACTTGGGCGTGTTAAACAGAGCACATTGGAACACTTTGGTATGCGTTTACCTTGAACAACTGCCATTATGAAGTCATGACTTCTTGCCCCATGAACTTTTTTTTATTTTATTTTTAGTTGTAGATGTACACAATACCTTTATTTTTACTTTATTTTATGTGGTGCTGAGGGTTGAACCCAGTGCCTCACACATGCTAGACAAGCACTCTACCACTGAGCTACAACCCTGGCCCACCCATGAACTTTTAAACTTTTGTGTAAAAAGGATTATTGCTCAATGTAATTGTTATAGCTTGGTCTTTGTTTCTCCCCAGTAAGAAGCATAGATACAGATAGACCATGTGAGTTGAACTGAAAAGGCTAACTTTTATCACTAGCAAAGGCAATATGACAGAAATTGGAGATTGTCTTTGATAACTGAATTGGGGATGGTCATTGCCAATTGCTATCTGCTTCTATGCAGCTCCATAGCCTCTGGGAAAATGATCACTCTGGGCTCTTCAAAATCCCCATAATTGTTGTGTCTTTGGTTGAAATTCAAAAAGACAGTCCTAAGAGGTATGCTCTCAACCCAATTTCAGTCTTAGAGATGGAATTCTTTATTATGTTTTATGTCTCACAGCCACGTTCCTTCCCTCCCACTTGCTGGGAAAGGTCAATTGATCTCAACTCTGTTATTTGAGGAAAATGTTCCCAGTCTTAAAAAAAAAAATTTGCCTCAAGTTTCAACTTGTGGTGAATTTTTCTGGTTGAGTTAAAAAGGGCTCAAAGACCAAGAAGCAACATGAGAGGTTCAGAATGGAAATGCTGACTGCTTTCTGACTGCTACTGCTGACAATCTACTATACCTAAACCTCACGGATGCAAACACGAATCTTGCACTTCTGGGTTTCTTGTGGGGCTCTTGCTGGGAGTGACAGCAGAAGTACTGACTTCAGTGGAAATTCCCTGATCAAAAGACCCTTACTAATGTTTTGAAAATTGGGCCTGCAGGCTCTTATAACCCTCACTGATCACCACAGTAATGCGCTCCTGTCCAATCTAACCTGCTATCATGAACAAAAAGAAATGAACCTGCATCCTTAACGTCTGGCCACTTAGTAGGTGCCTGAAAGGACATGGGGGCTTTCCAAGTTCCTAGTTGTTCGGAATTTAAGGGGAAAGTCTAGTGCCAACCAGGGCAAACCAAAAGCTCTATGCATGTCCTGATATTCCCAAAGATCTTCTGCCCTTAGACAACACTTCTTGGAACTTGGAATAAAAAGTCTCTATTATTTGCTTTTTCAGGAAGTGATTCATGGTATTTCCAAAATCAACAGAATCTCTCTCATACAGCAGAATATTTGAATTCCCAAAGCAGGAATTACAGACCTCCACAATCTCCTTGTTCATTAAGTTTATGTTCGTTAGTGTCTCACTGCTTGCGTTTCTGGTGATGTGGCCCCAAATAAATCAAGGTAGAAACTTTAAAAATTTGGATTCTTTTAATTAAAAAAAATTTTTTTTGTAGTCTCCCTGAAGCACACCCAGGGTTCTGATTCTACTGTCTAGGAGAACAATTTTTTTTTTTTTTGACACCGGGGATTGAACTCAGGGGCACTCAACCCACTGAGCCACACCCCCAGCCCTATTTTGTGTTTTATGTAGAGACAGGGTCTCACTGAGTTGCTTAGCACCTCGCCATTGCTGAGGCTGGCTTTGAACTCGCGATTCTCCTGTCTCAGCCTCCCTAAGTGCTGGCTAGGAGAACAATTTGATGATGATGCAGAGGGGATGTGTGTGGGGCCCTGGAAAGAAGGCCAGAGACCAGAGTCATCAGAACTCAGCCTAGCACCAGCTGCCTAGTGGCAGCAGGACTATGGGTTCAGTCAGCAACCTCAAAGCCTCAGTTTCCTTAATTATAAGAATTGTAACATTTATTCCGGAGTTCACATGAGATCAGAAGATCTAATATTTTTAAAAGATATGAAAAAAACAAAAATCATGTCTGAATGTCATTGTAAATATTATTACTTGGAAATTGAGCCCTTTTTCATTTAAATGACAGGATGCTACCTACCTCTGTCTGGCAGTGGAGTAGAACCCCTTGTGATGAGCAAAATATTCTAACTCAGAATTCCTCCAAATGCCTGGGAGGATTGGTAATAGGATTTAGGCAGATGTCTGTCTTCATATAATGTGCTGGGAAAAAAGCAGGGCTGTTGTGTGGGCCCCTAGACACCAAATATTGTGTCCTATATATATTATTATGTCCTATATACCCTATATAATCTTATGTCTTATATACCCTTATATCCTATGTGCTTTATACACCCCTAAACCCTATGTACCCTAATTGCTTGTGTTTAGACCCTGTAGAACTCAAATTTCTTCTATTAGAATTCCAACATCTTCAAAAGGGTTGGATCACATTAGCAAAGAAGGAACGGCACTACTTATACAACCAACAACACTCATTATCCTCCCTGAGATGGATGCTGGAATACACTGACCACAGAAATGAAGCACTCATTGACCCAACTTTCTGGAAGGTTGCTCCGTTCCTTCTCCTTTTCCCTTGGAATTGTTTCTGAAGTTGCTTTCCTCAGGGAGCTGTTAGTGCCTAGTCAATGTAAGAGTAGGAAGCCTGATGCCCTGGTCTCAACTTAGGACATCTTTGAAGAATCACCCAGATCCAGAGCTCTCTGTGGGAGTGCCTGAGGTCGTTGGTGCATCTGCTCCATGGTTCAGTTGAACCATTTTTCCTCTGCTCAGTCTTCTTTCTCTCCCTTCCACATAAGTGGTATTTCTAGGACCACGCCCATGCTAAGACTTAGCACAGCAGCCTGAGACTACTGTCCTCCAAAACATTAGATGACAAGTTTGATCCTTGGCTGGTTCCCAGAATTGAGATTTCAGTGGGGTTTGTACCATTTCCAGACTGATAAAGGTAGCTCACAGTGACTAAACCATTTATAAAAACAATGTGGTTCCTAATGAACAGCCATTTTCCTTCTAGGAGTCTGGAATGTTGGTACATGCTAGGCCAAGGATGACCACACGACCAACCCCCACTAAAAACCCTGGACACTGAGTCTCTAATGAACTTCCCTGTTAGATGGCATTTCCTATGTGTTTCCACACATGTCCTGTGTGACCCCACTGGAAGAAGACTCTTGTAAGCTTGCAACTGATTTCCTCTGGACTTCATCTCATGTATCTTTTCCCTTTGGTGACATTTCTTGATATCCTCTTGCTGTAATAAATCAGAGCTGTGAATACAACTATATGCTGAGTGCTGAGTCCTACCAGCAAATCATTACATTTCTCAATGAACTTCCTGTATGCAATATGCTATCATCTCAGAAAACTTGGCCTAGTACCCCCTCCTGACCTCTTTTCCAAGATCCAATCTTCCTTCCAGCTCAATTGCAATTAATATTGACATTCTTCCAGTCCAGTCCCCCAATCTTGGAATCTCAGAATCAAAGTCAGTTTAATTGACTAAGTCCTTCCAAATCTGCCCCTATAATGTCTTCAGGAATGTGACTTCTGCCTTCTTACCACTGTCACTGCCATCATCATAATTTCCATCTGGACAGTTGCGTCAGTTCCTTGATTGTTCTCTTCCTAGTCCCACTGACACACAGTGCTGCCAAGTGAATCTTCCTAATGTAAACTTTGGAAAAAGTGAGTTTCTAACTTTAAAACCAAAACAACTTCAGTTTTTCTTCACTGATGCCAGAATAGTGTTAAACTTCTTAACAAGGCAGTCAAGGTTACTGTGAACTGGTCTCAGCCACTGTGCTGCTTGACCTCCTTTCCACCCCCTATACTGTGTCTTGTGGCTGTATGAAACCATATACTGCTCTCATAAGGAGTCTTGTGGTTTTTGCCTCCTTTTTTTCTTTATTTGTTCTATTTCTTCCTTTTCAAAAGATCCCTTGCTCATTGCATGTCAGGATTTATCACTGTTTTCAATGCCAACAAGTCTTTTGAGCTGCTTCTTCTATAAAACCTTCCCAGTCTTCTTCCTCGTGGTAGAATTAAAATCTTACCCTCTGTTCTTCTATGGTAAAAATAGATTCTCATTTCCCACTCCCTTTTGATGAGTGTCTCTGAAAATAATATTAAGGCTCCCTCTTCTTTCTCCTTTCAGCTAGATCAATAGACTTGGTTTAAAGAAGAACCAGAGGGAATTCTTGGCAAAACTCCCCCCACCCATGGGATAGAGAACCATCATCCATAGTTTGTAAATTGAGCATTCTGAACCAGTGCTCTCCAAATGTCCTGGGTTATGTTCTCCTAAAAAAACTGAACCCGTATCTGTTTATTTTGTGTACCTTTTAAAGTAATATTTTATGAATATATAGAACACATGATAAATTGTAATTTTCAATGGTGAGATAAAAAAAATACATGTAGAAAGTTCTAATAGTTTCATCCTGTATCCCAGTGAATCCCTTTCAATGAGGTGAGTTCACCCTTTCCTGGAGACCCTTGCTTCCTACTCCAAGGACTCTGTGTGTTCAGTTTCCTTCTTTGTGAATTTCCTGCCTTGAATCAAAAAACTTTTCTCAGTTATGCTATGAGAAAAGCTAGGAAATATTAACTTCTTTGTTTGTGGCCCCAGTGCAAAAAATGAAAAATGGATTTCATAAACAGAGCCAAGTTCCTCGTGGTTTAGCGGCACCTCTATAGCCAGAGGTTGCCCAAAAGGAATCTGCATCTTAATTTATTAAAGAAGGCAGGATATCCAGGCAGTCTCGAGGACTTGGTTGTGCTTGTTGTCATCAGACAGTTGTGTTTAAATCATATCCTCTGATATGCCCCATGATTAGGAGGACTCTTCAAAGTCTGGACTGAGCTGAAGGTAAATAGTAGCAAAATATTTCTTTCTTAGTGATGACAGATTCAGCTTCTTAATGCAGAACTTTAAGTGGCAGTGACCTTAAAAAATATGAAGGTGGGGCTGGGATTGTAGCTCAGTGGTAGAGCGCTTGCCTGACATGCGTAAGGCCCTGGGTTCAATCCTCAGCACCACATACAAAGCAATACAATAAAGACATTGTGTCCATCTACAACTAAAAAAATAAAAATAAAAAAATATATGAAGGTGTCACCTTACTTCTGTTGTAACAACAGACTTGAGCAAACCTAGCAGAAAAACAAAAGGACAAGAAATACGTAAAAGAGAGTGGTACAAAAATAGCTATAGAAAACTTTTGGGAAATATGAGCACATGCAAATTAGCACTAACCATATACTTGAGAATATGACACAGAGTGAGGCTCAGAAAGGAAATATATTGCAAAAGAACATTTACACAATTTTGCATTTAGTAAGATCTTTGATGTGAATTATTAAGGAAAGAGAGCCCCAAAAGGAAACTTCTGTCGTATAAGAAAATCTTTGGGCTAGTATTCTGGAACACTTTCCCCACATAACTTTAATGTAATTACATTAAGATTAACATCAAATGAAACCTTTGTGTTACAAATGGGCTCTCTTTCTCTTCTGCAACACAGCTTATCAAATGAGTATTACTGGAAACCACTACACCAGAAGTCATTGAAAACAGATTCCAAAATAACCACAAAATGAAAGCTGAGCATCATTAGTTACTATTCCACACACCACTCTCTCTCTCTCTCTCTCTCTCTCTCTCTCTCTCATACACACACACACACACACACACACACACACACACAAGCACACACAGAAAGACAGCCACAGTTCATTCTGTCTCTGCGTATAATGTTCCAAACCCAGCCACAAGTCCACCACTAGAAATGGACAATGTGGGGTTTAAAACAAAATGAATCTTTTTCTGGGTGAAATTTATTTCAGTTGAGATCAAAATAAATGGGACACAAAAGGCATTCAATTACTTTCTTTTTTTTTCAGTGGTACTGGCATATTTTGTGTCCACCTGGTGCCTCTAAGCAGAAATCTTTGCTTTATACACTACCCCATTTTCACATAGCTCCAAGGGAGGTAGAAGCAGAGAAGTGGATAAAACCCCTTCCTACTCTGTCAATCACTGTAGTGCATTAGGAAGCAGATGTAATTCCTGAGGGTGAAATGTGAAGCTGTTGGTGCATATTGGTGGTGGTGTTGCCCAGTGAGGCCTGGGTGCACATAAGCAAATGTACATCAAGTCATGCAGGTGATTAATACAGTTTTATTTGCCTTTTCTACGATCATTTGAGGAATTTAAATGTGAAATATAGTCACATGACATTTTATCCAATAGTCAACATTTTTAAAAAATGCTACAAAAATCTTAGAATGCAACTTGTCAATTAATACAGAAATTCTGAAAAAGAAGCTATTTTTATGTCTCTCCAGAGTAGACATAAAGTATATTTTAAGATTTTTTTAATTCTGTTGATCTTAAATCAAATACAGAATGAGGAAAGTACCTCATTATTCAATAACCGTCAAGCCAAGAGAAGGGACACATCAAGACATAGGCTTTTCTCTAGTTCTTGGGATGTAACATTTGTAATTTAGGCTAAATGTCTGTGGTAAATGACTAAAAGTGCCAATTAGATATGCAGATTCTCTAATGAGGTGAAAAACTCTTAATAATACCAAGTAAGGAAACACCAAAAAGAAGTATAGATTATAAACTAAGAGGCAAAATTGCATCTAAGGGAAGACAGCAACAAAGAAATTTTTTTTTCTGACACCAGGGTAAATTTTGAAGGAATGTCCTCTTTGAGTCAATCAAGACTTGCCAGTGGTTGATCTATAAGCTGTTTTCTGCCATTGGGTTTTTTTCTTCATCCATTTTCCGTGCTCAGGGCTCTCTCTCCATGTTTTATTGAACTTCTTATTGGAAAAAAGAGGACAATCTGAAAGTGATGCCTCTTCACACATACACCCATGGACCTTGACTGCCTGAACCTTAACCTACACACCTCCCTTCCTAGGGAATGCCAGGGACTTTGAGAATAGCAAAGTAATTCCTCCTCACATAGAAGCCAATATACTATTCCAGATTTAGTTAGGAAAACAGAAACTTTGGTAGGTATTTCTAACATGAGAGTACAGGGAATTGTTTTCAATGGTGTTGGAAGCACTAAAGGAGCAAAAGGAAGAAGGTATCTGAAAGCTCTGATGCTTGCTTGTAGGCTGGCACCCATGAACCTGTTCCTGTTACTGGGAAGCTATGGGTGCTGCTGCTTCAAGTACTGGAATTGTCAAAATTGACTCTCCTTGGCTCAGGTTGTAATCAGAAAATTGATTTGCCTCTCCTAGGCTACTGTAGTCTGCAGCTACAATGCTTCCTGTACTGCAGCAGCAGCTGCTGTTGAATTTAGAAGTAGAAAGTTTCTCCCTCCCTCCCACCTTCTGATCTTTCTCAATGCCTGCAATTGGTAGATACTGATGGGAAACTACTGACGAGAAGTCTGAGAAATGTAATTTGCAGAATTCTAGCCCTCAGTACAAAGCAGATTATTAAGGTAGAAGAAGTATTAAGCTGAGAAACAACGATAATCAATGGTCTGACAGTTTGTTGTAAAGCAAAGCTTCCTAAACTTTCTATTAGGTCATGGTTCATAGTGAATTTAGGATACATTAGAGAAGATTTGGGGGCCTCTATCTGGGGCTTGATAAAACATCTATTACACTTTATTTACATTTTAATTATATGATGAATAACTGCAATAAAAGCAGAGATAAAAGGGGAGATACTGGCTATCAAATTTGTCAAGTAAAATATTTTCAAGTAAAATATTTTGAAATTTTAATGATAAACTTTAGCTTCCTTCCTTAACATGATTTATTTTATGTGGTGATTTGTGCTTGAAATGACTACATGTAATTCTTATCAATATTCTTTTTTTTAAAAAAAATTTATTTATTTATTTTAGTTGTAGGTGGACAGGATGTCTTTATTTTATTTTTATGTGGTGCTGAGGATCGAACCCAGTGCCTCCGGCGCGCTAGGCGAGCACGCTACCACTGCGCCATAATCCCAGCCCCTT
>PVHX01027619.1:0-19159 GCA_004024805.1 Geosciurus inauris | reverse complement strand
CTTGACCATATTTTTTTTGGATATAAAAGCAAAAGCACAAAAAACAAAAGCAAAAATAAATAAGTAGGATCATATCAAACTAAAAAGTTTTAGCATAGAAAAGGAAGCGACAAAAAAGGCAACTCAGCCGGCGCGGTGGCTCAAGCCTGTAATCCCAGCACTCAGGGAGGCTGAGACAGGAGAATCGCGAGTTCAAAGCTAGCCTCAGCATCGGCGAGGCACTAAGCAACTCAGTGAGACCCTGTCTCTACATAAAACACAAAATAGGGCTGGGGATGTGGCTCAGGGGTCGAGTATCCCTGAGTCCAATCCCCAGTATCAAAAAAAAAAAAAAAAAAAGGCAACTCATAGAATAGGGGAAAATATTTACAAATCTTATAACTGATAAGGATTAATATCCAAAATATATAAGACATGTACACAAATTCATAGCAAAATCCACATAACCCAATTAGAAAATTAGCAAAGGACCCAAATAGATGTTTTTCCAAGGAAGACATGTAAGTGACCAAAAAGGGTATGGAAAGACGGTCGAAATCACTAATGTCAGAGACATGTACTTTAAACCATGATGATGTACCACACCAGACCTGTTTGAAAGGCTATTGTCAAAAAAGACAAAGGATAAGGTAGTGTTGACAGGAATGGGGAGAGAGGGAATATTTATTTGTCAGTAGTGGGAATGTAAACTGGTAGAGCCATTATGGAAAGCAGTATAAATGTAAAAAACTTAAAAACGGAACTCCCATATGATCTACCAATTCAATTTCTAGGTATACATCCCAGTGGAAATAAAGTCTTAAAGAGATATGTGTGTATTCCCAGGTTTGCTGCAGCATTAGTCACAATAACCAAGATATTGAAATAGCTTAAATATTTTTTGATAGATGAATGGATAAAAAAATTGAGATACATACAGTGGAATATCATTCAGTCCTTAAAAGAAAATAATAGAGGAAAACTGTTATTTTTGAGAACATGGATGAAACTGGAGGACCTTATGTTAAATGAAGTAAGCCAGACAGAATGGCAAATACCATATGATATCATATACATCAAATCTTAAAATGCTGAACTGAGAAACAGTAGAAGGGTGGTTACCATGGGTTGAGGGATGGGAAAAATGAGACGATGTTAGTCAAAGGGTACAAAGTCGTATTTATAAGATAAATAAGTTCCACAGACCTTATGTACAACATAGTGATTATAGTTAATAATAAAGCATACTTAAAATGAACTTTTGAGAGAAAATCTTGAGGATATGGACATGTTAACTTGCTTGACTATGAAAATAATTCCACAACATATATGTATACAAAACTTTTTATATAAGTTGAATATATAAAATTTTGCCAGTCGTGCCTCAATAAAGCTATTTTTTTTGAAAAAGGAAGCAAGTAATTTCACTGAAATATAATGCTATTTGAGAAAACTTTGACCTGAAATCCAAGAATTTCTGTCAGATTTAACATGATACATTGTAAGAAGTCTGAGCATATTGGCTGTCCATGTCTTCTAAATGTTGCTATGTTCTTTTTATTAATCTGTAACATTTCTAGCAGTTTATGTAGTATTGAGATGTATAAGAGGACTCAGAAGAAGAAAGGATCATCTTACGAAGGTTCTTAATCCAGGTAGATTGTGTTTTGTCAATCAGTGATAGTCCATTAAGGGCTAATATGTGTCTGAGTTTACAACATCCCAAGAGAAAGAGAGATGTGTATATATTGAATGATGGAGTACATCAGGAATAGAGTTGTTTAAATTTCTTCTTAAGGAGGGTCTAAGTAGGAATAAAATGGTACAGGACTTATTATTTATTTTTAAAAGGGAAATGTAACCAAAATAAATGATTTTGAAGATGTAGACACTTAGCATTTTATTAAGCACAAAAGTAAGGAATGTATAAATTTGTGAATATCATTAATTTATTTGTAATAAAATAGTATGAGTTTCTAATTTAAAAGCCAGACAAATACATTCACATAGTAAAGTTTTAAGTTTTCCACAAATTTGGTTATAAATTTGATCTCAGATGAATCTGAAACAGTGGCTAATTCATAGCTAATTTATTTTAGATTTTTCCAAATTTGGGGGTATAGCCTTAAAATATCATTAATTACCCTTAAGATTAAAAAGAACAAACATAATCTCACATAATTTTTCTGAAAATGTGAGGTGGTAAAACTATGAGACGTAAGTGGAGGAAAAAATTTATTAGGCCAAATATCCTCATTTATTAATAAATCATTTTTAAATATTTCAGAAATATATATGGTTACTGTAGGCTTCCAAGGTCCAGAAGGTACATATGGTATCATTTCCATAAAAATAAAAATAAAATTTTGTTTAGATTCCGGTACGTTCTTTATAAGTTTATGGGAACTAATCATATAACATTGTACAACAATGCTATAAGCATATTTATTTTCTACAGGACATTTTCTCATTACTATTAGTACCCTTTCAATATAAGAAAATAAAAATTATGGGCATTAATGTAGGAAATAATACTTATTTCATCACTACCCTGTACATTAAAAATAATTTAATAGAAATTGCTTTTTGGTTTCTTCAAAAATCGACTCATTTTCAGCTGCATTTTATAATTCACAAAAGTTTACTTTCTGATCTGGGGCTGTGGCTTAGTGGCAGAGTGCTTCCCTAGCATGTGTGAAGCACTGGGTTTGACCCTCAGCACCAGAAAGAAAGAGAGAAAGAGATAAATAAAGGTATTGTGTCTAGCTACAACTAAAATTTTTTTTTAAAGTTTACTTTCTCATTCTTGCTTTTAAAATGTACAATTTTAAAAGTTATCTACATTATGAACATAATTTTAAGCAATACACATAAGGAGAAATCAAATTATATGTTTATATAAAAGGAAAAAAAGATAAGTAGACAAAATTAGAATCAAAAGTGATATGGAATTTTCAGTGAGACTATTAATTAGACGTGAATTTAACACATAAAGTAGAAATTGGAACTCTACCATAGACATTTGTTGTCTTGTTAGATATAGGAATTCCTTAAAAAATTCCAAAAGTTTCGTGGAAACCAACTGAAAAAATTTTGAGATCTTGTAGTAATTATTTTGAAACATATGACACAAAATTTGGGTTAATATTGAACCCTTATTCTAAAAGATGATAAACATACCGATTTAAGCATATTTAGTGTGTTTTAATCTGAGGAGTTTAGTATTCCTACTAATTCTAAAATTGTCTCTTATTTGGTCAGTGGTAATCAATAGTTGGCTCTTGTGCCCTTTTGACATAATTCCAGTAGTTTTTGGTAATGTATTTTGTTTTCTGGTGTGACAACATTCTCAGCCCTAGAAATCAATGCCTGGACTCAGACATCTTGCTCCCTCAGTGGCCTGCTGCCTCATAATGGTGAATAGTTTTCAGAGATCATAGCTGTAGTTTGGGATTGCTATGAACAATTTTAGGGGAATAGTCACTTAAAAATTTGAAGAGAAATTGTTAACTCAACATTTAGATATTTAGAATTGTCACTAATGTATTCTTCCTTGCTTGCATAAAAACTGATTACTATCATTTTTTCTTTTAAATTCCAATTTTATAGGAAAAAATACCAAAGCATTTGCATTGTTTTTATTAATATTTATTGTGTGTTAATAAGACTGAATTTTTTCTTTGATTAGGGTTTATCAATAGTTAATATGTATTTTTTTGCAAATTGCCTGTTCCTGCTCTTTGTTTCTTGAATTCTTTCTCCATGTGCCAAGAATAACACAATTTGTTCCTCATAAGTTTTTACAGTCATATATGTTGGATCAGCTTTCTGTCTTTCTAAGATTCATGTTTCCACTGAACATTATTTATTAAACAAATATTTATTGAATACCTATTTTATGTTACCTAATATCTATCTACCAAGTGCTACTAAAACAGGGTAAAATAAAACAGAAAATAATTCTTGTTCAGATAAGGACAGCATTCTAATGGATCAAAACTTATGTGCTCTTAAAAATCTTCTTATACAAGAAAGCATGTATACAGAATTTTAAAAATCTACAAAAAATTTCACTTTGGTTAATGTCTCATCCTTATTTGAAAATACCATGTATTTAAAACATAAAGCTATTTGAGATGCTTAATAGTTTTCTTTTTTTAAAATTTATTTAGTTATTCTATTTAGGTTTACATGATAGCAGAGTGCATTTTAAGTCATTATACACAAATGGAGCACAACTTTTAATTTCTCTGGTTGTATGTGATGTAGAATTACAACATACATGCAGTTATACATAAAGCTAGGGCTATGATGTCCATCATATACAACCATCTTTACTGTCCCCATACCACCTCCCCATTCCCACACCTGTGACCAAAGTTCCTCCATTCTTCCTGTGTCCTCCCCCAAATTATGGATCAGCATCCACTTATCAAAGAGAACATTTGGTACTAGGTTTTTTGAGATTAGCATACTTCACTTAGCATGATATTCTCCAGTTCCATCCATTTACCTGCAAATGTCATAATTTTATTCCCTTTTATTGCTGAGTAATATTCCATTGTGTATATATATATACCACAGTTTCTTTATCCATTCATCTCTTGATGGACACCTAGGTTGGCTCCACAGTTTAGCTATTATGAATTGAGCTGCTATAAACATTGAAGTGGCTGCAGCACTGTAGTATGCTATTTTTAGGTCTTCTGGGTATAGACCAAGGAGTGGGATAGCTGGGTCAAATAGTGGTTCCATTCCAAGTTCTCTAAGGAATCTCCATACTGCTTTCCAGATTGGTTGTACCAATTTGCAGTCCCACCAGCAATGTATGAGTGTGCCTTTTCCCCCACAACCTTGCCAACACTTATTGTTGTTCGTATTTTTCATAATTGCCATTCTGACTGATGTGAGATGAAATCTTAGGGTAGTTTTGATTTGCATTTCTCTAATTGCTAGAGATATTGAACATTTTTTCATATGTCTGTTGATTGATTGTATGTCTTCTGAGAAATTTCTGTTCAGCTCCTTGGCCCATTTATTGATTGGGTTGTTTGTTTTTTTGGTGTTAAATTTTGTCAGTTTTTTATATATCCTGGAGATTAGTGCTCTATCAGATGTGCAGGTGGCAAAGATTTGTTTCCAGAATATTGGCTCTCTGTTCACTTCATTGATTGTTTCTTTTCCTGAGAAGAAGCTTTTTAGTTTGAATTCATCTCATTTATTGATTCTTGATATTACTTCTTATGCTATAGGAGTCTTGTTAAGGAAGTATGGTTCTAATCCAACATGATGAAGATTTGGGCCTATTTTTTCTTCTTTTAGACATTGGGTCTCTGGTCTGATTCCCAGGTCCTTGATCCACTTTGAGTTGAGTTTTGTGCATGGTGAAAGATAGGGGTTTAGTTTCATTTTGCTGAATATGAATTTCCAATTTTCCCAGCACCATTTGTTGAAGAGGCTATCTTTTCTCCAGTACACATGATTGGCTCCTTTGTCTAGTATAAGATAACTGTGTTTAAGTGGGTTTGTCTCTGTGTCTTCTATTCTATACATTGGTCTACATGTCTATTTTGATGCCAGTACTATTCTGATTTTGTTACTATAGCTTTGTAGTATAATTTAAGGTCTGGTATTGTGATGCCTCCTGCTTCACTCTTCTTGCTAAGGATTGCTTTGGCTATTCTGGGACTCTTTTTCTTCCAAATAAATTTCATGATGGCCTTTTCTATTTATATAATGAATGACATTGAGATTTTATTTGGAATTGCATAGAATTTATAGAGTGCTTTGGGTAGTATGGCCATTTTGACAATATTGATTCTGCCTATCCAGGAGCACGGGAGATTTTTCCATCTTCTCGGGTCTTCTTCAGTTTCTTTCTTCAGTGTCTTGTAGTTTGCCTTGTAGAAGTCTTTCACTTCTTTTGTTAAATTGATTCCCAAGTATTTTATTTTATTTTTTTTGAGCTATTATGAATGGGATAGTTTTCCTAATTTCTCTTTCAGAGGATTTATCACTGATGTATAGAAATGCAACTGATTTATGGGTGTTGAATTTATATCCTGCTACTTTGCTGAAATCATTTATTATTTCTAGAAGTTTTCTGGTAGAATTTTTTGGATCCTCTAAGTACAGAATCATGTCATGTGCAAATAATGATAGTTTGAGTTCTTCCTTTCCTATTTGTATCCCTTTAATTTCTTTCATCTGTCTAATTGCTTTGGCCAGTGTTTCAAGGACTATATTGAATAGCAGTGGTGAAAGACAGCATCCCTGTCTTGTTCCCATTTTTAGAGGTAATGCTTCCAATTTTTCTCCATTTAGGATGATGTTGGCCCTGGGTTTAGCATAGATAGCTTTTACAAAGTTGAGGTATGTTCCTACTATCCCTAGTTTTTCTAGGTTTTGAACATAAAAGGATGCTGTATTTTGTCAAATGCTTTCTCTGCATTGATTGATAAAATCATATGACTCCTATCTGTAAGTCTATTGATGTGTGGATTACATTAATTGATTTATGTATGTTGAACCACCCTTGCATTCCTGGAATGAACCCCAATTGATCATGGTACACCATCTTTTTGATATGTTTTTTATGCAGTTTGCCAGAATTTTATTGAGAATTTTTGCATCTATGTTCATCAGGGATATTGGTCTGAAATTTTCTTTCTTTGACGTGTCTCTGTCTGGTTTTGGAATCAGGGTGATACTCGCCTCATAGAATGAATTTGGAAGGGTTCCCTCCATTTCTATTTTATGAAATAGTTTGAGGAGTATTGGTATTCATTTTCTTTGAACGTCTTATAGACTCAGCTGAGAATCCATCTGGACCTGGGCTTTTCTTGGTTGGCAGGCTCTTGATGGCATCTTCTATTTTCTTCCTTGAAATTGATCTGTTTAAGTTGTGTATGACCTCCTGATTCATTTTGGGTAGGTCATATGCCTCTCAAAAAGAAATTTCTCAAAAAGAAATTTGTCAGTGTCTTCAGGGTTTTCTATTTTACTAGAGTATAAATTTTCAAAATAGTTTCTAATTATCCTCTGTATTTCAGTAGTGTCTATCGTGATATTTCCTTTTCATCACAAATTTTAGTAATTTGGGTTTTCTCCCCCCTTCTTTTCCTTAGAGTGGCTAAGGGTTTGTCAATTCTGTTTACTTTTTCAAAGAAACAGCTTTTCGTTTTATCAATTTTTCGAATTGTTTCTTTTATTTCAATTTCATTGATTTCAGCCCTGATTTGAAGTATTTCCTGTCTTCTACTTCTTTTGATGTTGGTTTGTTCTGCTTTTTCTAGGGCTTTGAGATATAGAGTCAAGTCATTTATTTGTTGACTTTTCCTTCTTTTAATGAATGAGCTTAATGCAATGTACTTTCCCTCTTAGCACTGCCTTCATGGTGTCCCACACATCTTGATATGTTGTATCTGAGTTTTTATTTACCTGTAAGAATTTTTTAATCTCTTCCCTGATGTCTTCTGTTATACATGTATCATTCCATAGCATATTATTTAGTTTCCAGGTGTTGGAGTAGTTTCTGTTTTTTAATCTGTCATTGATTTCTAATTTTATTCCATTATGGTCAGAGCGGATGCAGGGTAGTATCTCTATTTTTTTGTATTTGCTAAGATTGGCGTTGTGACATAACATATGATCTATTTTGGAAAAGGATCCATGTGCTACTGAGAAAAAAGCATATTCACTTGTTGATGAATGGGACACTCTATATATGTCTGTTAGGTCTAAATTACTGATAGTTTTATTGAGTTCTATGGTTTCTTTATTTAGTTTTTGTTTGGAAGATCTATCCAGTGGTAAGAGAGCTGTGGTAAAGTCACCAAGCATTATTGTGTTGTGGTCTATTTGATTTTTGTATTTGAGAAAGATTTGTTTGATACATGTAGATGCCCCATTATTTGGGGCATAGATATGTATGATTGTTATGTCTTGTTGATGTATGATTCCCTTAAGAAGTATGAAGTGACCTTCTTTATCCCTTTTCACCAGCTTTGTTTGAAGTCCACTTTATCTGATATGAGGATGGAAACTCTTGCTTGTTTACAGGGTCCATGTGAGTGATACATTTTTTCCCACTCTTTCACTTTCACTCTGTGGATGTCTTTTCCTGTGAGGTGAGTCTTTTGAAGGCAGCATATTGTTGTTGTTGTTGTTTTTTTAATCCAGTCTGTCAGTCTATGTCTTTTGATTGGTGCATTTAGGCTATTCACATTCAGGGTTATTATTGAAATATGATCTATAGTTCCAGTCATTTTGGTTTTTATTTTTTGGTTTTTACCTTGACTTGATTTCTCTTTTGACTGCCCCCCCCTTTAGTGTAGTTCCTCTCTTTGTATATTGTCATTTTTGGTTGTCATTTCCTCCTCCTGGAATATTTTGCCGAGAATATTGTGTAGTGCAGGCTTTCTTGCTGTAAATTCTTTTAACTTTTGTTTATCATGGAAGGTTTTCATTTTATCATGAAATCTGAAGCTCAGTTTTGCTGGATATAGGATTCTTGGTTGGCATCCATTTTCTTGCAGAGTTTGGTATATATTGTTCCATGATCTCCTGGCTTTTAGTGTCTGGCTTGAAAAATCTGCTGAGATCCATATCGGTCTCCCCTTGTATGTAATCTGATTCCTCTCTCTTGCAGTCCATAAAATTCTATCATTATTCTGTATGTTGGACATTTTCATTTTAATGTACCTTGGTGTAGATCTGTTGAAATTTTGTACATTTGGTGTTCTGTAAGCCTCTTGTATTTGATTTTCCCATTCATTTTTCATGTTTGGAAAATTTGTGATGTTATTTCATTGAAGAGATTGTGCATTCCTTTGGTTTGAAATTCTGCACCTTCTTCTATCCCCACAAATCTTAGATTTGATCTTTTGATGCTGTCCCATAATTCCTGTATGTTCTGTCCATGATTTTCTACCATCTTCACTGTATGTGAAGTTTATTTTCAAAGATTGTATATTTTGTCTTCATTATCTGAGGTTCTATCTTCCAGTTTATTCTGCTGGTGATGCTTTCTATTGAGTTTTTTATTTGGCTAATTGTTTCCTTCATTTCAAGAATTTCTGATTGTTTTTTTTCCACAATCTCTAGCTCTTTCTTAATCTTTTGCTACTTGTATTTGCTCTCTTATCTCTTTGTTAGAGTGATCAATAGTTGCCTTTATTTGCTCTCCTATTTCTTTGTTGGATTGATCAATTTTTGCCTGTATTTTCTTGCTTATGTCATTTTTAATTCATAGATCATTTTAATTATGTACATTCTGAATTCTTCCTCTGACATTTCATCAACTGTGCTGTCAATGGATTCTATCACTGTGGTATCAAGGTTTATTTGGGGCACTTTCTTCCCTTGTTTTTTCATGTTGATTGTGTATCTTCCTTTTTTGCAATACCAATCTGAGGTATTGCAGCTTCTATCCTATGATCTTGTATTGACACTCCAGATTACCTTGAAGTTACTTCCCGTCCCCAACAGGTGTCCCCAGATGGACACTACTGCCACTAAATTTGGTGGTGGTGGTAGTGGACGTAACTCAAGAGTGCAGGCGCAGTGGTGCAAGTCTGTAATACTAGCACTTAGGGAGGCCGAGACAGGAGAATCACTAGTTCAAAGCCAGCCTCAGCAACTGTGAGGCACTAAGCAACTCAGTGAGACCCTGTCTCTACATAAAAAACACAAAATAGAGCTGGGGATGTGGCTCAGCGGTTGAGTGCTCCTGAGTTCAATCTCCAGTACCAACAAAAAAAAAAAAAAAAAAAGAGGGCAGTGGAAGTGGCCTTTGCTGGGCTTCTGTGAGGGTCCCTGAGGGCAGTTTTGGGCCCTCTCTTGCACTCCTGCTGGCCTGCAGGAACTCTGGAGTGGAACTTGGGAGGGGGGCAGGCCTCACTTGGCCAGGGTCTCACACAGGCGTCTCTATATGCAACCCTTATGGTGGGTGTGGACTCCTCTGTGGCTGGTGGCTAGCAGTCTCTGATCTGCCCTTAGCTGGGCACCCATGGAGTTCCCTGAGGGCATTTTTGGGTCCTCTATTGCGGCAAAAGGTTGCAGGAACTCTGAAGCAGAACTGTGGGTGGGGGGTCCCTGCAGTCCACTGTTACCATGGGTGTGGGCTCCCCTGTGGCTGGTAGTCTCCAGTCTGCCCTTGGCTGGGCTCCTGTGGTGTTCCCTGAGGGCGGTTTTGGACCCTCTGTTGCACTCCCACTGGGTTGCAGAAACTCTGGAGTGGAACTGGTAGTGGGCCCAGGTCTCACTTGGGCAGGGTCTCAAGCAAGAGTCTCTATTTGTGACCCTTAAGTGGGTGTGGGCTCTCCTGTGGCTGGCGGCTAGCAGTCTCCATTCTGCCCTTAGATGGGCACCGGTGGGGCTCCCTGAGGGCAGTTTTGGGCCCTCTGTTGTGCTCCCCTGCTTAATAGTTTTCTGAGGTTACAATTCGTCACTATAATTTGAGTATTAAAATTTCATTCCTTTTACTGAAATATAACTGCCTGTTTTGAAAATTCATATTAAATTTGTTTAGCAATTATACAAATATTATTGCATATCACCACCATATTATTGTGGTGACATAAGATTTTCAATAAATATTACTCTGCATTGAATATGAGCATATATATGTGTGTATACACACACAGGCTATTCTGTTTTGTAAATATTTAATATGTTATGAATATGATCATAATTGTTATATTAATTAATGTTGGCAGAACTCTCTCTTTCTCTCTCTCTCTATATATATATGCAAGTTGGTTTGGATTATATCTGACTAAATTCTCATTAAAAGTTAAAAAAAAACTGGCCTTTTTATTAGTTAATAATGGCCACCAGAAACTAAATGGAATATGCTGGAGATTGTCTTAGGCTTAGTATTTATGATAACCTTCTGAAGAACCTGTGATTGTCTCCATTTAAATTCTCAGGGGAGATAGAATAAGATGGATGATGAGTAAGATCCTGTGGGAATCACCTCCCCAAAGAAATACCAATTCGAATAACTATTCACACAGCAAACTAACTTCACAGGGGTAAATAAGCCAGGTGAGAGATCACAGTACTTGTTTTTAATTTAATAAAAAGAAAATATGTCATTGAAGAAGGCAGAAAAGAAAAAATTGCCCATACCATCCATCCCCCAGCTTCAAACAGTGCAGCATGGAAAGAGATGCTTTCTGCTTGAGAGAGGGAGACATAATTAAACCCAGGCCTAGAAGTAAAAGGCAGGCCCACTACATTGAAAACCCATAGGCCGGGCAGACTCCTATTGCCTCCAGCCAATACCTGCAGACTGAGCTGCTATTACTGCCTGAGCCAGGCAGTCAAGGAGCTGCTTCTGTCCCTTCTTCCCTAGACTCAGGCAGCAAAGGTAGAAGCAAGACTCCACCCATCCGTGAGTAGTACACAAAAGCTAGCATAGAACTTTGTGAGCTCAGTGCTAGGCCCACCATGGTAAGAGCCAGCACAGGTAGAAAACAAAGCTTGAGCTTGCTCTTCACAATCTCAAGATCTGACTCAGGACCAACAGGACAGAATATATACCCTAGTAGGGCAGAAGGACAGAATTTCTCCTTGACCTGTGTAACTGCCACCTGTAGCAAGGGCCATGGTTCACCCATGAGAATGTGCAGGTCCTTGTAGCTGTGAGACTCAGGCACAACCCAGCTTAGTGTTAGCTTTGGTAGGCAAGAGATTATCAACATTACCCCAACCCTTGACAGCATAAATAGAGCAAGACCTCATTTTTCTAGGGGCAGGACAGGGTAGTAAGCACAAGACTTTGGCCTTGACTTTAGTGCCTGGCTGGTGAAACCTAACACTGGGTAGATTCTAAAGGCCCATATCCCTAGTGCTGTCTGTGATAGAGCTTCTGGAACAATTCTGATGCCAAAATGAGACATGTAGTGCAGTATATTGGAATTCTGTTCCAGTCAACATCACTTGTGACTGGTTATAGCAGTCTTGTGCCAAAACTCCACCTTAGTAGTAGGCAGCTCATAGCAGTGTGAATCTTAGTTCTTTCCCAATGATGTGCTTGTCTCAGCAGGAAGTAGGCCTAGGGAATGTTGTGGTGACCACAAGTATGGCACAGGAGCCTGGTTCTTTTCCCTCCATGGTGATTCTGCCTAGAATCGTGTCCAGCCACAGGCTGGTGACTGTGCACAAAGTTTCTGGACCTATTCCAGCCCCAGGAAAAGGCTTTGGGGGATGGACTACACTTGCTAGTTTCTGCCCCTGATTCTGTTGACCAACTGTGGTTTTAGGAGAAAGCTAGGTTTAGGTTACCTTCTATTGTTAAGACAGTGACAACATACCAACAGACCTGGAGCACAACTAGACTTAGGGCTCCATCTAGTGCTGATATAGTAGAAGAAAATATGAAGACTGCTTAGAATTTTTGGAAAGACATTCACAAGCAGAACCTGTTCACAGAACTTGGAAAAATCAGTTCTAAAATTAATTTGGAAGAATAAGAGACTGAGAATAGCCAAAGCAATCATGAGCAAGAAAAGCAGTGCTGGAGGTATAACAACTCTGGAGCTCAAATTATACTACAGAGTTATAGTAAAAAAAGCAGCATGATATTGGCACCAAAACAGATATGAAGACCAGTGGTATAGAATAGAAGACACACTGAGATGTAGTCATCTGATATAGTCACAACCCACATAGATGTAGTCATCTGATACTTGACAAAAGTGCCAAAAACATACGTTGTAGAAATAGCCATTTTAACAATGGGACTTCAAAAACTGGATAATCATATGTAGAAGAATGAAACTTGATCCCTATCTCTCACCCTGGACAGAAAACAAATCAAAGTGGATCAAAGATCTGGGAATTAGACCTGAAACTCTGCAACTGCTAGAAGAAAACATAGGCCAAGCACTCCAAAATATCGGCACAGATACCAACTTCCTCAAGACTCCTAAAGCATAAGAAATAAAACCAAGCATTAACAAGTGGGATGGCATCAAATTAAAAAGCTTCATAGCAAAGGAAACAAGAATGTGAAGGAAAATCTAGAGAATGAGAGAAGATCTCTGCCACCTGTTCCTCAGACAGGGGATTAATATCCATAATATACAAAGAACTCAAAAACTTAACATCCAAAAATCCAACAAATAACCCAATTAATAAATGAGCAAAATAATTAAGGACACTTCTCAAAAGAAGAAATACAAATGGTCAATAAATATGAAAAATGTATACTATATCTAGAAATCAGGGAAATGCAAATCAAAAGTACATTGAGATTTTATCTCTTTGGTCAAAATGTCAGTTATCAAGAATACAACTAATAATAAATATTGGGACTGCAAATTAGTACAAGCACTCCAAAAAGCAGTATAGGGATTCCTCAAAAAACTAGGAATGAAACCACCACATAACCCAGCTATCCCACTGCTTGGTACATATCCCAAAGATCTAAAATATGCATACTATAAGCATGCAGTCATGTCAATGTTTATAGCAGCACAATTTATGGCAGCACAATAGTAAGCTATGGAAACTGCCTACATGCCTATTGATAGATGAATGGATAAATAAAATGTGTTCTATACACACAATGGAGTTTTATTTAGCCATAAAAAAGAATGAAATTATGGATTTTGCAGGTAAATGGATGGAAATGGAGAACATCATGCTAAGTGAAATAAACCAGACCCAGAAAGTCAAGGGTTGACTGTTTTTTCTCATATGCAGAAGACAGATCAAAATAAGGGAAAAAAGAAAAAAAGAGGTGGGATCCTATAAAATGGAAATCAGTAGAGTAAAGGAAGGAGATTGGGGGTGGGGTGGACAGGAAAAGGAAACAATGGTGGAATAAATCCAATCAAACTTTTCTATGTACATATTTGAATATACCACAGTAAGTCTCACCTTTATGTATATTCATGATGCACTAATTTAAAAATTAAAAATAATAGAAGAAATATCAGTAGAAGAGAGGAAAGTGAACAGCAGGAAGGAGGAGGAGAGGCAAAGTACTATGTACTGAACTAGAGTAAATTATACTCCATGCTGTATAATTATGTCAAAATGAACACCAATATTATATATATCTATACTGAACTTGTGAAAAAAAATGTCAAAGAAAAAGAAAAATCAATTATATCCATTGAAATGCATAATCTTTCAATGTCCAGATGATGTCACACACCAAAAAGCATTATGAGCTTTCAGGAAAACACACTTCACCTTGCAGTCAAAATAAATTGACTAAGTCACTAGATGGAATAACTCCTAAAGTGGATTATTAAATTAGTTGTTTTAAGATAACTATTAGATTCAAGAAAAAAGACAAATGACTCAATATTCTAACAGTGGAAATTAAAAGAGATACAGAAGACATTTTTAAAAATCAATCAGAAATCCATGATCTGAAAAACATGCTAAGTGAAATGAAAAACACAACAGAAAGCATCAGTAGCTAGATAGATCAAACAATAAGAAAGAACTAATAAACTCAAAAGATAGACTATTTAAGATACACAACTGTAGGAGGAAAAAAAGAACAAAGAAAAATGAAGAAAACTTACAGGGATTTTGGGATAGCATTAAAGTAGAAAATATTCAGGTTATTGAGGATCATGAGAGTTGAGAATGTGAAGAGATAAAAAAAGCTTTTTCAAAGAAATCATAACAGAAAGCTTCCCAAACTTAGAGAAAATTACAAATATCTAGGTACAGGAAAGTCAAAGTCATCTTTCAGATTTAACTCAACCAAATTCACCCCAAGACATTATGATCAAGCTCTCAAAAGTGAAAGATAAAGAGAAGCTCCCCAAGGCAATGAGAGAAAAGAAACAACAAATAGGGCCATCCTGATGTTCCTAAGAGCCGACTTCTAAAGAACAACCTTACAGGCCAGTAGAGAGTAGCCAGAAAATTTCACACTGATGGAGGAAAAAACTGCCTATCAAAAATACTGAACTCAGCAAAGTTTTGTTTTAAAAACTAAGGAGAAAGAAAAATATTCCCAAACAAAACTGAGGGAGTATATATCCACTAGAAGTTTTCTACAAGATATGCTAAAGAACTCTTCAAATTGAAAGAAAGAAATATTAATGAGTAAGAAGAAAACATTGAGAGGTATAAAATTCACCTGTAAGAGTAACTATACAAAGAAATTCAGAACATTATAGTATTCTAAACATGGTGCATAAACTGTTCATGTATTTAGTATAAAGACTAACAAAGCAATTAAACAGGAATAACATTAATAAGTTAAGAGATTATTATATAGAAAGATGTACCATAGAATATCAAAAATTCAAAAGGGATGGAGTGCAAGTATAGATTCTTCATTAGCATATTTTCTGGATTTTTTGTTGTTATTTCTTTTTTTATTATCATCTTAAGTTACCATCATCTCAAAATAGTGTGTTATAATCAAATTTGTTTCTTTTAAGCCTCCTCATAATTATGAAGCAAAAGTATGTAATAAACTAAAAATACTAATCAAGGAATCAAAGCATACTGCTAGAGTAAATCACTTAACCACAGAAGAAGACTGAGAAAAGAAAGAGAAAGAAAGGTACTACAACAAAAGTAGAAAACAATTTACAAAACAGCAGGTAAGGTAGTAAGACCTTACCTATAATAATTATCTCAAGTCTAAATGGATTAACTCTAATTAAGACATGGAGTAACTGAATGGAATAAAAGTAAGACCCAACTGTATGTTACTAATAATAAACCCTTTTAATTTCTAAGAGCACACATGGCCTGAAAGTGAAGGGATAGAATTAGTTATTTCATGCAAATAGAATCCAAAAGAAAGAAGTAGTGAGGCTTAGATAAAATACACTTTAACTGAAAATCAATAAAAAGAGACAAGGTAATTATAAAATGATAAGGAGTCAATTCAGCAAGAAGGAATAAAAATTGTAAATATAAGTATACCAATACTGGAGCACCCAAATATATAAAGTAACCCCTACACCACCTTTGGTGGTACCAGGGCTTGAACCCAGGGATCCTTTAACACTGGGGCTACATCCCCAGCCTTTTGTATGTTATTTTAAAACAGGATCTTGCTGCCTTGCTGAGACTCGCTTTGAACTTGTGATCCTCTTGCCTCAACTGTCCAAGTCCCTGGGAATACAGGCATGTACCAGCATGCTCAGCTAAAGCCAATATTAGTAAACCTAACAGGAGAAATTGAATTCAATGTGATAGAGAGGGAGACTTTAAAACCTCACTTTCAACAATGGATAGATAATTAAGACAAATATTCAAAAAATAGCAGAGTTAAAAACTATAAATTCAATATACCTAACAGAAATCTACAGAAAATTCCACTCCACGACTGTGGAATACACATTCTTCTCATCAGAAAATAGAAGTTTCTCCAGAATGGACAATACAATAGACCACAAAGCTCATCATAATACATTTTAAAAACCCGAACCATATCATCTATCTTTTGTGAACAAAACATAGTGTCCTAATATTCTTAACTAGAATTCAATGACAAGAGAAACTTGTAAATTATTCAAATAAGTGGAATTAAACATACTTTTGAATAACTTTATTTTTTCAAGGAAGAATTTGAGAAGAAATTAAAACATTTCATGAAAAATAAAAATGGAGAGTCAACATACTAAAACCCATAGGTTACAGCAAATAACAGTACTAAGAAGAAAGTTTATACCAATCAATGCCTACATCAGAAAAGCTGCAAACTGTCATTGGTGCATATCAAAGAACTAGAGAAACAAAAACAAAACAGAAAATAGCACTGAACCAAAAATTTACAGAAGGAAAGAAATGCTAGAAATAAGAGCAGAAATAAATGAAATAGAGACTACAGGGAATACAGAATATATAGAAAACTGAAGAGCTGGTTTTAAAAATGCAAAACAAAATAGACAAACCCTTAGGCTAAGAAAAGGAAAGAAGATGCAAACAAATAAAATAAGAGATGAAAAGGGAGATATTACAACTGATACCAAAGAAATACAGGCACTCATTAAAGACTTGTCTGATCTAAAACCTTGTAACTATTCTGATGGAATACACTCTTGGGGATGATTTTCACATATAAAATGACCAAATGTAGTGACTTAAATGGGGGAGAAGACTTAAAAATTTATATATACAAAAATTTCTTTTTTATTTATTTAGATAATTAGTTCCACTAGCAGATTATCATACAGAGAAAGATTGCTATTCTAAACCCAATATTAGTTTGGTAAACATTCAGGTTTACAGTCCTAGAACAAATGAGATCTGTATAAAATCTACAGAAATAAGGCATGGGCTCTATGTAAGAGACTGTGGAAGGTTGAGCTGAATTTGAGAGGAGTGATAAGGAAGTTGGAGCCCGGGTAGATTCTCCCCAGTACCACCTCAGTGATTCACAAGGATTCATAGGATTCAACATGTCATTGTATTCATAGCTAAGATTTATTACAATGAAGGAAAAATTAGGAAAAGGACAAGGTACATGAAGAAAAAGGCTGGAGGAAACTAGGTATAAGATTTGAAGAGTTTTCTCCCTGTGGAGCTTAATTCCTCCAACCCTGAGATATGATAACATATATGAAATACTGTCTATCAGAGAATCTCAGTAGAGACTCAAAGCCCAAAGTTTTTATAGAGGGCTGTGTTATGTAGGCACACTCTGATAACAAAACTGAGACTGCAAGGGAAAATACAGGTTTTCAGTGTAAACCACTTCGCACAGTTTAGGCATAGTGAGCCAATCTAATCAGGTAGGAAATGGTGGAATGCTTCTAAAATCTAAGCACCCAGATGCCAGCCAAGGACTGACCTTGCAAGCAAAGCTTTCTAAGAATAGCAGTCTTGGTTCTGCTTTGACAATTATTTTCCACACATAAGCAAAATAAGGAAATTAACTTTTATTGAATGTTTCTATGTTATAATCTTTGGTAATCATTTTCATATAGCATCCCACTTAATTGTTTCAAAATCTCCATGATTTTTAAAAGCAGAAGGGCTGGAACTGAGGTGTGATATGTAATAAGAAGCCTTTGTCCCAGTCCTTAGGATTAAGTTTGCCTTAAGATTCCATTTTATATATAGTGGTGATGACAAAGGGTTAGAATTGTCATTCATTTCTACCCAATGGATTCTAGGACTCTGGAGATTTATTTTCTCCAGTGGACTGCGTTGAAGTATGTCAACTTTTCCGTGATAAATGAAAGTTGGTTCCTGCATTTTCTACATCCAGTAAAGAGGGCACCCACACTTTAGGTAGGTTTCTAAACTTTCTGTGTTCTTTCTTTTCTTTAAAGTTTCTCACAGAGAAAGTGAACACTAAGGGAGGTTAGCATATTAGTCGGGGGCCTCTGGAGAAACAAATAATAAGAGGCATATGTGTGTGTAAAATTATCTACACATAATTGCTTTATATGATTATGCAGGCCAACAAATGCCAAGATGTGCAAATGAGTTGGCAAATAGGAAACTTGGGAGAGCTGATGGTGTAGTTATAATCCAAAGGCTAAGGACTCAAGATCCAGCAAAAGCTGATGCTTAAGATCAATTCTGAAGACAAGACAAAGTCCAGGTCACAGTTCAAAGGCAGTCAGGCAGGAGGAATTTTCTTTCACTTAGCAAAGAGTCAGATTTTTCGTTTAATACATACTTTCAGTGAATTGGATTAGGCCCGTCCACATTAGGCAGGGCATTCCATGATTCTCTACCTACAAATGTAATGATTAAACTCATCCAAAATCACCCTAATAGAAATACCCATCACAATGTTTGAACAAATATTTTGGTACCAGATGGCCCAATCAAATGGACACACAAAATAAACTATTGCAGGTAGTTTTATATTTCTTCATAGAATGGGTGCATTTGATAAATTGACAGAGAAATGAGAACACATATAAGTATATTTAATCTAATGATTTTCTCCCAAACAGCCACACCTGTCCATGACACAGGGAGGTACAGCAGGTATTAATCGTTTTTGCCATCTCAGCTCCCCTACCTTTCTTCTGATGGTCACACATTCTCCTTTCCCTTTCTGCCCAGGCAGCTTCTTTTGAAGAATCTTTTTTCTGACCTTATGCAGATTTTATGAGTTGTGGAGTATAATGTATCATCTCCATGGCACAACATTCAGCCTTAAATTAAGCCAATCAGCCTCCATTTTTTTTTTGTTTGTTTTTTTTGTTTTTTTTTTTTCTTTTTT
>PVHX01027618.1:0-19160 GCA_004024805.1 Geosciurus inauris | reverse complement strand
CCCATCTCTGAAAGTGTTTGCATCCATCTTGGGCCAGTCCCACTGCCATCTTGAGTTACTTCCACTACTACTGCCACCATCTTTAGTGGTAGTAGTATCTCTCTGGGGATGCCTGCTGGGGACTGGAAGTGAACTCCAAGGGGAGATACAGGTAATCTGTAATGCCACTACAAGATTATAGGATAGAAACTGCAATACCTCAGATCAGCATTGCAAGGAAAGGAAGATACATAATCAACATGAAAAAACAAGGGAAGAAAGTGCCCCAAATAAACCAAGATACTACAATAATAGAATCTATTGACAGCACAGTTGATGAAATGTCAGAGAAAGAATTCAGAATGTATGTAATAAAAATGATCTGTGAATTATAGAATGACTTAAGTGAGCAAATACATGCAGAAATTGATTACTCCAACAAGGAAATAAGAGTCAATAAAGGCAACCATCAAGTATACCAACAAAGAGATAAGGTAGCAAATACAGGTAGCAAAAGATTACTTTAAGAAAGAGCTAGAGATTTTGAAAAAAATGAATCAGAAATTATTGAAGTGAAGCAAACCATAGACCAAATAAAACACTTGATAGAAAGCATCACCAGTAGACTAGATCACTTGGAAGAAAGAACCTCAGATAATGAAGACAAAATATATAATCTTGAAAATAAAGTTGACCACATAGTGAAGATGGTAAGAAATCATAAACAGAACATATAAGAATTATGGGATAGCATCAAAAGACCAAATCTAAGATTTATTTGGATAGAAGGCACAGAATTTCAAACCAAAGGAATGCACAATGCCCTCAATGAAATAATATCAGAAACGTTTCCAAACTTGGAAAATCAAATACAAGAGGCTTACAGGACACCAAATGTACAAAATTACAACAGATCTACATCAAGACACATTACAATGATAATACCCAGCATACAGAATAAGAATAAAATTTTAAAGACTGCAAGAGAAAGGAATCAGATTACATATAGGGGGAGATCAACTTGGATCTCAGCAGATTTTTCAACCTAGACCCTAAAAGCGAGGAGATTATGGACCAACATATATCAAGCTATGAAAGAAAACAGACGCCAACCAAGAATCTTATATCCAGCAAAACTGAGCTTCAGATTTGATGAGGAAATAAAAACCTTCCATGATAACCAAAAGTTGAATGAATTTACAACAAGAAAGCCTGTAATACACAGCATTCTTGGCAAAATATTCCATGAGGAGGAAGTGATAACCAACAATGAAAATATACAAAGAGAGGAACTACATTAAAGAAAAGGCCAATCAAAGGAGAAACCAAGTCAAGGTAAAAACTAAAAATAAACCAAAATGAACAGGATTACAAATCATATTTCAATAATCACCCTGAATGTAAATGGCCTAAACTCATCAATTAAAAATGTAGACTTACAGACTGGATTAAACAAAAAGACTCCACAGTATGCTGCTTCAAGAGCCTCATCTCAGAAAAAGACATCCACAGACTGAAAGCGAAAGGGTGGAAAAAACATATCAATCACATGGACCATGTAAACAAGCAGGAGTTTCCATCCTCATATCAGATAAAGTGGATTTAAAACCAAATTTAGTGAAAAGGGATAAAGAAGAACATTTCATACTTCTTAAGGGAACTATACATTAACAAGTCATAACAATCATAAACAGCTATGCCCCAAACAATAGGACATTACTTATATCAAACGAACCCTTCTCAAGTATAAGAATCAAATAGACCACAACACAATAACACTTGGTGACTTTAACACACCTATCTCACTACTGGATAGATATTCCAAACAAAAACTAATCAAAGTAACAATAGAACTCAATAAAACAATAAAAAATTTAGACTTAACAGACATATATACAGTATTCTGTCCATCAGAGAGCAAATACACTTTCTTATCAGCAGCACATAAAACCTCCTCAAAAATAGACCATATGTTATGTCACAAAGCAACACCTAGCAAATAAAAAGAAAATAGAGACACTACCCTGCATTCTATTAGGTCATAATGGAATGAAATTATAAATCAATAACAAAATAAAAAAGAAGCTATTCTAACACATGGAGACTCAATAGTTCACTATTGAATGACAAATGGATAGCTGAAGACATCAGGGAAGAGATAAAAAAAAAACATTCTTAGAGGTAAATGAAAACTCAAAAGAAACAATTAAAAAATTGATGAAAAAAAGCTGGTTCTTTGAAAAAATAAATAAAATTGACAAACCCATAGACACCCTAATGAAAAGAAGGAAAGAGAAAACCCAAATTACTAAAATTCCTAAAGGAAAAGGAAATATCATGACAGACACTACTGAAGTACAGAGGATTAGAAACTATTTTGAAAGTTTATACTCCAGTAAAATAGAAAACCCTGAAGACACCAACAAATTTCTAGAAGCCTATGAACTACCCAAACCGAAATTGGAGGACATACACAACTTAAACAGATCAATTTTAAACCAAAGAAATAGAAGACACCATCAAAAGCCTACCAACAAAGAAAAGTCCAGGACCAGATGGGTTCTCAGTTGAGTTCTACAAGACCTACAAAGAAGAATTAATACCAATACTCCTCAAACTATTTCATGAAATAGAAAAGGAGGGAACCCTTCCAAACACATTCTATGAGGTATCACCTGATTCCAAAACCAGACGGAGACACATCAAAGAAAGAAAATTTCAGACCAATATCCTTGATGAACATAGATGCAAAAATTCTCAATAAAATGCTGGCAAATCATATACAAAAAAATATCAAAAAATAGTGACCAGGGATGCAAGGTTGGTTCAACATATGGAAATCAATTAATATAATCCATCACATCAATGGACTTAATGATAAGAATCATATGATTTTATCAATTGATTCAGAGAAAGCATTTGACAAAATACAGCACCCTTTTATGTTAAAAACACTAGAAAAACTAGGGATAATAGGAATGTACCTCAACTTTGTAAAAGCTATCTATGCTAAACCCAAGGCCAACATCATCCTAAATGGAGAAAAATTGGAAGCATTCCCTATAAAAATGGCAACAAGAGAAGATGTCCTCTTTCATCACTGCTATTCAACATAGTCCTTGAAACACTAGCCAGAGCAATTAGAAAGACGAAAGAAATTAAAGGGAGATGAACAGGAAAAGAAGAATTCAAACTATCATTATTTGCAGACAACTTAGAGGATCCAAAAAATTCCACCAGAAAACTGCTAGAATTAATAAATCAATTCAGCAAAGTAGCAGGATATAAAATCAACACCCATAAATCAATTGCATTTCTATACATAGGTGAAGAATCCTCTGAAAGAGAAATTAGGAAAACTACCTCATTCACAATATCCTCAAAAAAAAAAAAGCACTTGGGAATCAATTTAACAAAAGAGGTGAAAGACCTCTACAAAGAAAACTACAGGACACTACAGAAATACATTGAAGAAGACCTTAGAAGCTGGAAAGATCCCCCATGCTCAGAGAGGCAGAATCAATATTGTCAAAACGGCCATACTACCCAAAGTGCTATGTAGATTCAATGAGAATCCCATTAAAATCCCAACATCATTCCTTATAGAAATAGCAAAGGCAATCATGAAATTCATTTGAAAAAATGAGAGACCCAGAATAGCCAAAGCAATCCTTAGCAAGAAGAGTGAAGCAGGAGGCATCACAATACCAGATCTCAGATTATACTACAAAGCTATAGTAACAAAAATGGCATGGTGCTGGCACCAGAATAGACTTTTAGACCAATGGTACAGAATAGAAGATACAGAGACAAACCCACTTTAATACAGTTATCTTATATTAGACAAAGTTGCCAAATATGTACACTGGAGAAAAGATAGCCTCTTCAACAAATGGTGCTGGGAAAACTGGAAATCCATACTCAGCAAAATGAACCTAAACCCCTATTTCTCAATATGCACAAAATTTAACTCAAAGTGGATCAAAGACCTGGGAATTAGATCAGAGACCCTGTGCCTAATAGAAGAAGTAGGCCTAAATCTTCATCATGTTGGTTAGGACCTTACTTCCTTAAGAAGACTCCTATAGCACAACAAATAAAATCAAGAATCAATAAATGGGATGGATTCAAACTAAAAAGCTTCTTCTCAGCAAAAGAAACAATCAAGGAAGTGAACAGAGAGCCTACATTCTGGGAACAAAATTTTTGCCACATGAACATCCAATAGAGGACTCATCTCCAGGATATATAAAGAACTCAAGAAAATTAACACCAAAAAACCAAACAACCCAATCAATAAATGGGCTAAGGAGCTGAACAGACACTTCTCAGAAGAAGATATACAATCAATCAACAGACATATGAAAAAATGTTCAACATCTCTAGCAATTAGAGAAATGCAAATTAAAACTATTCTAAGATTTCATCTCACACCAGTCATAATGGCAATTATCAAGAATAAAACAACAATAAGTGTTGGCAAGGTTGTGGAAGAAAAGGCACGCTCATACATTGCTGATGGCACTGCAAATTTGTATAACCAATCTGGAAAGCAGTATAGAGATTCTTTAGATAACTTGGAATGGAAGCAACATTTGAGCCTGCTATCCCACTCCTCGGTCTATACCCAGAAGACTTAAAAAAAGCATACTACAGTGACGCAGACACTTCAATGTTTATAGCAGCTCAATTCACAATAGCTGAACTGTCGAACCAACCTAGATGCCATTTGATAGATGACTGGATAAAGAAACTGTGGTATATATACACAATGGAATATTACTCAGCAATAAAAGAGAATAAAATTATGGCATTTGCAGGTAAATGAATGGAGTTAGAGAATATCATGCTAAGAAAAGTAAGCTAATCCCCCCAAAAAACAAATGCTGAATGCTGATCCATTATGGAGGAGAGGGCACGGGAAAAAGAGAGGAACTTTGGTCAAAGTGGAGGGAGGGGGTAGGGGCATGGGGACAGTAAAGATGGTGGAATGCGATGAACATCATAGCCCTAGCTTCATGTATGACTGCAGATATGATGTGATTCTACATCACGTACAACCAGAGAAATGAAATGTGCTTCATTTGTGTGCAATGAATCAAATTACATTCTATCATGTGTACCTAAGTATAACAAACAAATAAATAAATAAAGATCTAAATAAAAAATATCATCTGAAGGGAAAAATATCTTCTTATTAACTATAATGTCCCATTTAACATCATTTTCATTAAGTCAAACTATGTGAATATATATAATGACATCTAATTTTCTGTAATTTCTTAAATTCCTTAATGCTTTTCTTTTTCTCTCTGTTTCCTGTCCACTATGAAGAGACCAACTTGCTCTACAACATGCTCCCCACCAGGTTAGGCTGCCTCATCATTGACCCAAAAGCAATGGGTCCTCCTGACCATGGACTGAAATCTTCAAAACTGTCAACCGAAATAAATCTATTCTCTTGATAAACTGATTTTTTTTTCTCTTTGTGGTACAGGTGATTGAAGACAGGGTACACAACCCCTCAGCTACACCTTTGACTCTTTTAACTTATTTATTTTTTAACTTGAGACAGGGTCTCACTAAATTGATGAAGTTGACCTTAAGCTTTTAATTCTTTTGCCTCAGCCTCCCAGGTAGATGGGATTACAGGCAGGCACCACCATTTCTGGTTTTATATATATATATATATATATATATATATATATATATATATATATATGTTGTTTTTTACAGTAATGGAAATTTGACTAACATGTAAAGCCTAATTGTTTTTACCTCTAATGAACAGAAAATTAGAATGAAATCAATTTCAAAAAGTCAGATCATATTGGATACTACATAGTACTTCATTTAGGGCAAAATATAGTGTAGGTCATCTCTAAAGTTTCATTGCCCATAGATATGGTCATATCTGAACTGTGACATAGCAATAAATTCAAGCATTATTTATACATATAATAATTAAATACCTAAGTCTGTCACCATGATGAAGGACTAAGAGGCTCCTTTGATTAGAATGAATTATTGAACATCAAGTAAAAAAATCCAATAGATTTTTAAAACACATAAGTGATTGGTAAATAGCAAAGATATGCAGGGATCCATTGTTAGATGTTGATTGTAAACTGCTATATATTTCTATGGTTTCTCTTCAATGTACAGTTCTGTTTCACTGATAATTGTAATACACTACCTTACATTCATAGTAGGCAAAAAGGTAAGATTCAGTTTCCTGGATCTGTGCAGGTTTTACTTGTATCATAAGAGGGGGAGTTTGAAAGGGGGAAATAATTTATCTTGCATAGAAGATTCATCTAGCAAGTGACTGAGTATTATATTATTGCAAAGTTTTAAAGTATTCTGAATCTTGAAATGTAAAATGAGGCAAAGATGCTTTGCTTCAACAAATAACCCCTGAATCCCCAATTGAGTTGTTCACTGACATTAAACAGACATTTCTATTTTACAGGACAATATGAATGACTGATAAGAATTCTATGACCTTTCCTTTTCCTTTTTTTTTTGTTCCACAACAAAAATGGTTTACTTCAAAATGTCATGGAAGTATCAGAACTTAATCTTGAATCTGACATATGAGTTGATAAATTCATTGCCAATATAGTCTTTAATGCACATTTGAGTGTCCCATCCGTACTAGCTACTTAAATAAAGAAAAATATCTAAAATCTGGCACTGGAAATATTTTTTAAAATTATTTTTAAAAAGGAGATCTATTCCTTTCCTTCTTAGACTTCTTATTTTAGCATTCCTTTGATATATTAGCTATTCTTTCAGTAATTTTAGCATAAAAAAAGGACAAGTATCCTTTTGATACTATTTTGATATGTGCTCTGGAATAAACAATTACCTATCAATACCAAGTCTACTGTGTTTACATTTTCTGGAAAATAATAAATGAGTGCCAGCTTTAAGTCCAAATGACAGATATAGATGACAGTAATAACTAGTTGAATCTCTATCATGTGTGCAAAAAGATAAATATCAAGACTAAATTATCTGTCCTTTTGATGTAAACCCATTGTTAAAATAGACTATCATAGAAAATGGTTCGAATCAGCAACTGAAGAGCATATGATAGAAATAATAATCTATCAGAAAAGAGAAATAGAATAATATAACTCATTTTTATTCATCTTATTTTTAATGTTTACCAAGGTCAATAAATTCATTTGTGTAGCTTTGATCATCCCACCAGTGGTTAGCAATAGAAGGAAAGCAAACTACATACTTCAAAATTAGTTTTGACACCTAGGATTTGGAACATCAATTAACATGATCAAGCCTCTTAAGAAAGAGTAATTCATAGCAATGCAAATTAACAATTTGATGTGATTAGGTATTTTTTATTTACTATCATTATCCATAATTGTATTTCTGTCTTTAAATATTATTTGAAGACAAATATCAAGTTATATAAAATTACAGCTATGGTCTCAATAAGTAAATGGAATTTCCTCTAATAGCTATAGAAGGTGAGGTTCAACTTAAATAAATAAATAAATAAGTAAATAAATAAAACCCAAGGCAGAAAAAAATCCATGATAGAGTACTTCCAATATTCCAACATTTGATAAAAGAAAAAATATTGTGTGTACAATTTCCTGAGTTTAAGTTGATGATTTTACTTTTTATATGTAAACTTCTTCCAGTCTCCAGTGTTGAGTTACTCAGTTTAAAAAAGGAACATGTGATAGCCACCCTCAGCTGCAAATGCATTCATCTATACCAATATGGATTAATCTAATCAATACAGAATGAAGGGTGAATTCTCTGAAACAGCAGAAATTATTTTATTAATTTGCTTAATCAAGAAATTAATCTCTCCTTTGTCTCTCTTGTCTCTATTTCTCTCTCTTTCTAAAAATAGAAAATAAATAAGATGTTAATATAATAGTTTATTTATGCTACTTTTTGAATATGAGGCTTCTCTATGAAAAGGTTGTCAACCTGGTCTATTTTTTTTATTTGAAAAGGTGATTTGAATTTGAGTTGAGGCCTAAAAAATTAATTACATCTTGTTTTGGTGAATTGAGGCTTTTTATTTCCAAACTTTTAAAAAGAAAATTGCATAAGCAAAAATTATTCTAGTTACTTAGGGATGGGAACATAGATCTAAGAGGGTACAAAACATTGTGTGACATTAGGCAAGCATTTTGTACTCTTAAAATCTCATTTTCCTTATCTTTTTGAGTATACATTTAACTTATATATTCATATTCTGAAGAATTTTTCCGTACTTGTATGCTTTCAATTACATATCTGTTCCTTCGTGTGGTTCTTTGAGCATAGTAAGCACTCTCATAAATGATAGATATAAATAGATATAGTTATTCATTTTGCCCACAGTAAATCACCACTACCTTTTATACATTTGCCAATATTGAAGCCCTGACCTGGTTATTTCAATATTGAAATCTGACCTTCTTATAGTAATTGATCTCAAGCAATCTAACTACTAAGACACATTTTATCACTTACTTCTTGGTTACCTATTAGGCCCTTATATCAATATATATCACTATTATACAATTTATTCACATTGTATTACATATTTATTAAGTCATGTCTTCCTTTATTTATTAAGTATGAATTTCACTCCAACTAGGACCTTGTTTCATTAAGCTCTGTATTACAGAACTGAGAGAAATGAATATGTAAAAGACATTCAATAAATGTTTGCATGCACAAGTGCATGACCTATACATGTAAACATTTTCCTCCAGTGTTGTTGATAACAATGTAGTGTTTTCTCTGAACCTAATGGAATGGCTGAAACTATATAGTCTCTTAATTTTCCAAAAGGAGTAAGAACTCACATTTACTTATTATTTACTGTAAGCAAGTAGGGCTAATTGCTTCACTGAGAACTTACAGGATTCATCAATATGCCAGTAGTGTGTAACATTGGAATCTTGTAAATCATGGTGAGAGTTACCTAATTAACCAACGCACACAACCTACCTTAAAATTCAATGCATAAATTGCATCATCCTGGCAGCATCTGTGGCCTCAGTGTTCCAGCTATCTCCAGTCACTTTCAGTAATATAAAGATCACACACTGTACTATTATTTGTTGCCAAAAATTTTGTAGTTTAAATAGAATCAGAAGCACTACTTTGGAAAAAGCTAAGAATACCTTTACATCTCTGTTTTTGGAGAAACCCACTCTTATTAGGGGTGCAACATCAAATACTTTTATCTAAAAACCCCTTCATATATAAGAATAGTAAGGACATAGCCATATAAGAAACCTATAAGCCTGTCTATGATAATATTTTACTGTAATAATCTGGTTTTTAAATAACTTTCTAGATTATTGTTCAATCTTGCAAGTGGAGTTGGTCTTTCAAAGGTAAAGTGGAAGAAATTTGTGAAATGTGTACCTGTAGGTCTGTCTCTTTTAAAGGTTCCTGTCTATCAGCCTTAGTTCTGGTGACCATCTCTTGTCTGTTTTTTGTTTTTGTTTTTGTTTTTGTTTTTTTGTCTGTTACTGCCCTTGAAGACATGGGACATGCTGCATTGATCTTACCAGTAGTCTCTTGAGCACAGAGATCTTGGCTACATGGACAACCTATAGGGATAAGCCTGTCTAAGAGAAAAAGTGTTTACTGTAACACAATCTTGCCTTTAAATTGTTTTTATGGTTTATACAATCTTGACATTGAAGTTGGTCTGTTAGGGGTAAAGTATATGAAAGAGATTCTGTATATACAGGCATTTATGCAGTTGCATGATAAGAGTTCTGAACCATCACAAAATAAGTTGAAGGTGCCAAAAGGCATTACCTATGGTTTGCAAGGATAGCAGAACACCAGAAGAAAGGATTTAAAATATTTAAATCTTTTAAACCCAGTGCTGGCACTGTCAGCATTGTTTCTCAGCCTGGCCTAGACAAACACAGATCATCTCACTATTGTTAAGGACACTAGCTCAAAACTGGGCAACCAAAAACCCAAAAATCTGCCTAGGCTATGAAAAATGACAAAAGAGAACCTGGCCTCTGCCCTGCCTTCCAGACCCTTTTTGTAGGCTAGTGACCACAAAGGATGTGGCAGTAGGTTCCAGCACTGTCAGTTTATGACCTGGGGACAGGAATAGTCTCCCCTTTTAAGATCTGACAGAACACCCCATTTGTCCAGGGGATATTCATCACTAGGGAAAAACAATTTTTGCTATAATAGTAACCCATCAAACTAAATGCCTGGGGAGACTAGCAGAATAAATAACTGCACCATGAAAAGAAAAAGACAAACTAAAGCCAACCTATGTTTTGTAGGCGGTCTCTGCAAGGGGATCTCAAGGAAACCTAAAGAAAAGGATGGAAATGGCCTTCTTCATTGCATATCAATATACCTAGTATAAGAAAAATACCTAAAAGGAGCCTCTGGGTACAATTGACAGTAGGGAACTCACTTAAAGTTGACGTCATTGTGATAATGATAATGGAGACAGATCAGGCTCAAAAATAACCTGTGTTCCAACCCTTTGAATGCAACATGGAAGAAAAAAAGATAAAGCACAGGTTTTGTATAAGCTGAATTGTCCAACTTTTCCTGGGATAAAATTTGTTGTGCAAATTAAATGTACAGAAAACATTCATAAAGACTGTTTCAGAATATTAGTTTAAGAAAGGGTCTAAAACTAGAAAAGATAAAATAAATTATAGATATGGAAATATATTTTAGTACAGAAAATTGGAAAGTAAAAGAAATATTTCTGGATGAGAAAGTATTTTGTCTGATAAAGTAATATTCTTGGGCTAAAGTCCATGATGAAAGAGGACAAAACAAAACATGTAAAGCTGTGAATGTTTAATTAAGTCACAGAATGTTTGTGGAAGGGAAATCTCAAAAAGTTTGTGCTTGTGATTAAATTAGCTATAATTAGCACAAAGTTGTTTGAACTTTAATGTACTTACATGAAACAAAGCCTGAAACATTGATCTCTTATCTATTAAAATAATTTTCTTCTAATTGTTAGGTTTTATTACTGGGAGAAACTAAATATTAAAGTAATTAGTGTTTGTACCTGTTTTAAAGTTTTAAATAATTACTTTGTAACTGGGTACACAAACAACTGTTATTTAGGTTATGACAATATAGTTGACACCACAAATATATGTGACTAGGTATATGTATGCAACACATAACTATATCTTTCTAAGCCTTATCTAAGTGTTATGTAAAAGTTTATAAATTAAAGTTTATGTTGAGTTTATGGACAAGATAACCAATAAGTGCTCTCTTTCATATATTGTATCTGACATAAAAGGGCAACACTGTCATTTGAAGACCTGTCTTATATCAGATTGATTTGACTAAGTCAATTTCTGATCATTAACACTGTTTCCTAAGTGTATATGAGATTTAAGGCTATCCTTTAATTTTTGTTAATGCATATAGATCTGTGATTATTGTTACATTACACTTTGGATTCTAAATTGTACTTTAAAAGTTAAACTTAGTTAAATGTAAAGCTTGGGAGAGTACTTTGCCAAGTTGATGTTATCCAAACTAAAATTATCTGTAGCAAAAGTCCTGGATTTGTATAGAAATAATAAATTTGGTTGGTATTTATTCATGTTATTTGCTTTTTAGCTGTATAATGTAATCTGTTGTCAATAAATTATATAAAATTTTGTGTTACTCTTCACACTGGAATTGGAATATAAATGCATTGTTGGAAGGTAATAAGGACAGTCTGATCTGTTTAAAGGTGACATTGTAAAACACGGAAGTGTTTTGCCTCTTTTTCCATAAAGAGAAAGTTAAAAGCTTTCTTATCCTTTCTTAGATTCATGTTTCAAATGTAATGTTGTATTGTGTTATGTATAAAAAGCCAAACCTTACCTGAGATAAGGTTCTGCCTCCCACCTTACTGAATTTCAAAATGACCTAAAATAAGCTAGACTTGAGCTCATTTAAAATTGTGTTCAAAAAATTGACTTTTGCTGTAAAGATTACTTGTGGTCTCAAATAGGGAATATACTATCTATCTAACTAAAGGTTCAAGATTATAAAAGTTATTTTTCTTGGTTCATAGCTATTACACAAACTGAATATGTTTTAAAAATTTCTTTTTAGATATTGGTGAACCTTTATTTTATTCATTTATATATATGTGGTGCTGAGAATCAAACCCAGAGCCTCACACATGCTAGGCAAGTGCTCTACCACTGAGCCACAACTCCAGCCCCTGAATATGTTTTTGCTCTGCTAATTTCATTTTGAATTTTCCTTTTAAACTTTATAACTATTGCCTCAGTGTTTTTGCAGAGGAACTGCTTCTAAAAATAAATAAACAAACAACCTGGGTTAATTTGAGATAATAAGCCATCATCTACAGGACAGATAGTATATAATACTAATATTAACCCCTATTAAATGAAAGGGGTATTGGTAAAATTATAGATATTGTAGTTATAACCCATTGCTCCCTCTTTAAGACTGGTGAAACTGGCTTGCTGGGTGTTTAATACCAAAAACTTGGAGACGAAAGTCAAGGATGTAAAAGGACTAAGGGAAAAGCAGTCAACGTTTTGGCCCTTGCCATCTACAGTCAGCCAGGACCCAGAGAATGATGGGACCCCTCTCTGGGACCTGCAACTCTGGTGAGTCACCCGATCAGCTGATCAGGGAGATTGAGAAGACCCTATAGAACAAGAAGCCAACCAATGCACATTCTCCAAAGAGGAAGGTCTTTGGAGATGGAAATGCCCCTGATGCTTCCAAGAGAAGCCATGTATAGTCAGCCAGACTCTGTCCTATCCTGGCAAGTGGCACCCCTAATAGAGGAAAGCCAAAAGAGCCAGGAGGCTTCACACATGTCCCTAAAGTGATCTCTGAGGAATCTCAGATGACTCTTAAGAGTAGATAGGAACAAGGTCGTTTTTTACCAGCTTGGTCTTAAACACCTGGCAGGAGAGTATAGCTTAAAAGCACAGTACTACATGGACATTTAAAAGAAAAGACAATGTTTTTTTTAATGTAACTTAAGTTGTACACTTGTGTCAGCCCTATCAAAAGTAAAGCTGGAGGCTATAAAGAAAAGGTTCTTGTGTGAGAATGCCTAAGAATAATGATCACAAGAGTCACAAAATTGTCCTGAGTTAATTTGAGACTGATTTCATAGACCTACAAATCTTCCTAAGCTCCTAAATTGATGAACTTGATCTGTTTTTTACTGATAAGATTATGAGTCACTGTCCTTATGGTTCTCAGAGACTGGCTGAAATACTAATTGTTTTTGTGCTCATTGTTTACGAAAAAGTAATGCTTTGCTGTCTTTATTGTTGTCTTAGCATGATTCCTCCCCTAATGTATGCATTGTCCAGTCATCTGCCATCTGCCACTGTGGACCTCTGGACTGCTCTGATGCTGCATGCCCTTAACTGTTCATGCCCCACCTGATAGAGAACAAGGACTTTGGGTTACTTCCCCCAACTTCACCCTCTTTCAGCAGTAAGAAGTTGGAGATGTTGTTGCCCACTTTTCCATTGAAATAGAATGTAGAAACTGACAGTGGGGAAGTGTAACAGTGGTTCACTTTATGCTTTGAATATAACCCTTGCTGCTCTGCCACTGCAACTGCAACTTATTTTTTAAATGGATATGTTTCTTTCTCTTCCTCTCTCCCTATTCTCTCCCCTGCCCTAATTTCAGGGGAAACAGAATTACCTTTCTTCCCCATCCTAGGCAGAGTTATCTGTCCCTGAGTACACACCCATCATAGGAACAAAGTAATCCAGACTTTGGGGATGGTACCAGAAGGTCTCAGAAATAACTATCTCCCAAATTAACAAGTGAGTTACAATTCCAACAGAGAACAAGTATAATATAGCCTTTGAATCACCTCTTTAAAAGCCCCCTGTTTATTTTTCTCCAAAAAGAAAGAAAGAAAAAAAAGAAACCAAATCCAAAAATGTGTGTTGCATGTATATTTACTGGGCTTGAGTTAATGAGCCCTCAGACTCTGAGTCAATTTATGCTGAACACTTTGCTATGAACTAATTGGCTCAAAAACCTTACTAGAAGAGACTCAGCTGCAAAGAGATAAGTATGTTGATGAAGTTGTCCATGCATTGTGCATCTGTTAAATGTGATAAATATTTGGAAACTTTGAAAATTTTGAGAGAATTTGAGGTAGAATATTGGTACAGCATACAGTTTCCACTACACCATACATGGCAAAAGTCAGCAAATTCTCAGCTTTCATATGTTGTCAAAATGTATATTTTTATATTTACAAGGTCTAGATTATGCAAACAATTATTAATTAATGAAAGACATAGGCTATATTTCTCATGTACATAAGAATTTTAATGTAATTACTTTCAGGATCATGGAGTACCAATAGCATGTTTGATAAATGTTAACTATTTCAGTATTGTAATCAAATATTCCAAAGATTTGAATCACAAGATTCAATTTTATTTGACCTCAAAGTTAACCTTTTTTCTAGATAAGTTTGTGTATGCATATTCTTGACAGATCCAATTTGAAAAAGGAACATCTCTGCATGTTAGAAATATCATAAGAATAAATCAAAATATTTTCTTATAATAGTTGTTATTATGTAATTGTGACTTACATGTAGATGACAGTTTCTTTATTACTATAATACAATAACCACAAGCAAAATCACTAAGATGGTCACTAAGATAATTATCTCCTCTGGTGTCATTTACATGAATTTAAAATATAATTCTAAATGATTTGTAAATGACAACTTACAGTTTTGCTAATATGATCACTACTGGACCCACTATAGGTAGGGATTCTAGTCTTATTTTTGTGCCACCAACTGTACATATATAGATCAATTAAGTTAAAACTTAAATATTTAATAAAAAGAGAAGTTAGATGTTAACTGTTAAACAATAATTTCCAAAAGATTCTTTTGGAAATAATTTTTTTTAATTTCTGGTACTTAGGAATTCACTTGAAAATGTGAATTGAACTATAAGTATTTTATAAACACATCCCCATAACCCTTATCTATCTAGCTACACACACACACACACACACACAGACACACACACACAAACACGTGTATAAACATTTAAGATAGTGGCCATAAATAAATGACTTTGTTATAGTAAAGTCTCAGCCTCACAGACAAAGTACATTTAAGGAAACTTTTCTGCACAGTGTTTCTAGTAGATACTTTCTGTTATTCATTGTAAGTGTGATTTTCACACAGTTTGTAAAGCTCAAGAGTGTTGGCCTGTTCCATTAACAGATGCAGCGTTATTGATCTCATACTTGCAGATTACAGAGGAGCTCATTTTCACTCTTAAGATTTGTTATCATTTGGTTGCTTCTAGTCCAACAATGGATTGCAAAACGTGTAAGCATGCAAAGCCAGATCAAAATGAATACATTTCAATTTCCTACAAATGCCTTGATTTTCACTTATTTTCAGATAATTTTCAGGAATCAAAGCCTGGAGCATATTACTTTTAGATTCCTGATTATAGATGGAAGTATGATTTAAACATAAGAAGCTACTTACAAGTGAAACAAATAGAAAACCAATCTCTCATGTTGGATTAAGCGTCAATTGAGGTCTAAAATTATGGACTTTGGTACTCATTTGGAATTGAAAATAGTTATTTGTATGCCTTGGGCTATTAAAAAATTGATCTGACATATAATCAAGGAGGTTACTTGAATCCATTGTTGGGAAAATAATTTCTTGTCCGAGAAATGAAGGAATTATAGTATGTCAGGAGTGGATTGTATAAATTTTATTTTCTCCTTACTTGCAACTGATTGACCCTAAATCCCTGACCCCCAGAGGCAGAACAAAATAGTCTGAAAGCAAACGTTATATTCAGAGACTCAGATACAAATGGAAGCTGTATTTAAAAAGCAGCTGAATTTAAAAAGCACAAAGTTATAGTAGGAGATCCCAACTCGAACTTTTAACGCTAGTGAAAATTTGCTTGTTTTCTATGAAGATAAAGTACTTTGTTTCTTTCATCATTAAAGATGTGTCTCACTTAACTGAATTTTACACTTTATAAATATCAAACATAGTTTGTAAATATTAAATTATCAAAAACTGAATGGAACAGGATGTATTTAAACAAAATTGAGCAAGTTGTGACCTGATAAACTAATAATCTGTACTGGCTGGCTACAACTTCTACTCAGACCACAGAAGTCTGCTCTTTTCCTGTCTTCCCTCAAGGAAGGTACCAAAGTAAGTTCTTTACTTATGTTGTTGCACAGGGACATACACCAGAAAATTCACTTGAAGTGAATATCTGAATGTTAAAAATGATTTCCAAATCATTTTTTTTTAAATTGAGTGCTTGATAAAACAGTTCTTTAGAATTTTTTTTCTCAAACAGGCATGAATGATTTAATAATTCCACAATCAATATATAGAGATTTATTAACAGTTATTCAACAGAAATCACAATAAAGGCAAAACCAAAACATCCTCTCGTGCAATTTCTTTGATTTAAATTTCCTGCAACTCGAACAGTTCTAATCCTCACAAAATTTTTCATTAGGTGCCACTATCATCTTGCTCATTTTAGAGACATTAAATTTAAGTCATAGAAATTTTACATAAATTGTTTAAGTTCTTATCACTAATTCATAGTGAGGTTGGGCATTGGACTCTAGGAATTTTAAGCAAAAGCCCCATATATCTATGTTGTGCTGTTGTTTCTACCCTAATTCTTGCTCTAGTATTAATGTGACACACTTTTTATTGGGTAATAACCCTCAATACCCAGAAACACAGCCAAGTTTTTAATCTTCCTCTTGATCAAGTTCTCAACTTTATTCTCAACTTTAACTTGCATCATAATAACTAGAAGGTCTATTAAGTCTTTGATTGTTGGGGCCCATCACTGGAGATTTGAAGGTCTGGGATAGAATCTGAGAATGTGTATTTCCAAACAGATGTCAGATGCCACTGTTCATGTTAGAGGAATGACAGTTTGAGAATCATTGGTCTACTCAATCAATTCACTGCCTATGAATAAATATTATATTTTGTACAAACTTATGATAAAGATAGATTATAATGTTTACCTGCAGAACCTCTTAAGATAATCAAAGCCAATAATTACAATCTGTTATTGATTTATGTTCCTTTATTAAAAAACAAAACATATCAGTAATAACAACAGTGGTACATTAAGAAACACAGGAACTCAAACATACAGAGATCCCACATCTTATGTTCTTCTTATGCATATTTAACCTTTACATTTAAGAGATACATGCAATGCATGCACACAGGCATATACTCACACTCTCACACACACACATATTTAGGAAAATAAGGCAAAAGTACAACTCAAACGTTCTTAAGAGTAAAGCTGCCCTGTGATACCAATAAATAAATAATTTTGAGAAAAGTAATGAAATAATTGTTAGAAAAGCATTTACTTGTTTTCTTATTTTTACTTACATAAGTCTTATTAAAATGAATATTAATGTCATTTTCTTCAAGAAATTTAAATAACCCTAAGTCTTAAATATTCAGATGTGCATTTGCAAATGGTAGTAATTTTACTGTAACTAAATTAACGTGGCATTTTTCATATAGTCTATAATTTTAGATATCAAGTTATGAATACAAATCTTAGTTATAGAATGTATTTTAATTAATTGTGCAAGAGAATACTAGTTCTTTGAATGCCTATTTTTCATAGAATGCTGAATTAAGCAAAAAAGAGTAAAAAAGATATGAGGAAAAAGTTCTTAGCCTCAAATGGCTTCAAATGGTTTTACATCTATAACTTCTTTTACATCTGTAACTGTGGAACAGCAAGTTAATATAGAAAAACTGAGTTCAACATACTTGTGAGGATGTATATTACAACCTTAGAACAAGGGATAGGAGATTAATCAGGGAAGGCTTTATAGAAGAGGTGGTTTTAAAACCACATTTTAAAAAGGCATAGATAGGTTAAGAAGGAAGAGTAGCATTTGAATAAAACATCGAATGATTCAATTTTATCTGTGAAATTTCGTATGTGCCACCATGCACAGCTTCATCTGTGAAATTTCTCAAAGTCATTATGATATATATGTCTCTATATATTTATACATTTATTTATAGATATAGATATATAGATATATAGATTTATATAGATACATAGATATATAAATACATAGATATATAAATTTATATATATATATATATATTTAGTACTCATCTTTTATGATTTAAAACAAAATTTAGCACTTAAATATCTAACATCTTACATGGACTTCATTATTTTCTTCTTTTACATCTATATTTGATGCTCAGTTCAACCTAAATTTTCTTTTAGGACAGGAAAAGTTTTATTGTTTCTCTTCTCTTGCTTCCTTCCTTTATCTTTTCTTTCTTTTTTTGTGCTATAGCACAAGAAATTAGCACAGGACTAAGCACATACTAAACAATATAAAAAATGGGAAAAAAAAGTCTATGTGTTCATATTAAGGAAGAAAATAGGCATTCATTGAATACACTGTGCAAGGGTTTCTGGTATTTTTAATTAAATTTGTTTGTTTTTTATTATGAAATTATAGAATTTGAGAGATCTTTATATATTTTGGATACAAATCCTTTTTTAAATATGAGATTTGCAAATATTTTCTCTTTCTCTGTATTTTTCTTTTCATTATCTTAATGCCTCTCAAAAAGCTGAAATTATTAATTTTATGAGGCCATTTTTTAATTTTTGGTGTTGGATTTAAGGAATTATCATATAACCCAACATTAGAAAGATCTTCTCACAATTTTTTTTCTGAAAGGTTCATAGGTATATGTTTTATGTTTAATCTTATGATTCATTTAATTTTGCATATTTTATATGATGTGAGATATGAATTGAAGTTTCTTCTTTCAGATGTGGATATTCAAAATTTTTAGCACTGTGTATTGGCAGAACTACAATTTATCGACTCTATTGCTTCTGTGCATTTTAAAAAATCAGATTTTTATATATATATATATATATATATATATATATATATATAAAATATACATATGATCTACTATGTAAATATATATAATCTATTTCAGGACTCTGTTTTCTATTCCACTCATCTATTTGCCTACCTTCTTCCCAAAACCACACTGTATTGATTATAGCAATATTAATACATATTTAACATAGGCACTTTAACTCTGTCAACAATGT
>PVHX01027617.1:0-19160 GCA_004024805.1 Geosciurus inauris | reverse complement strand
AAAAAAAAAATAAAAAAAAAAAAGTAAATTTGGAGCCAGGCTCCATGGCTCAAGCCTGTAATCCCAGCACTTAGGGAGGCTGAGACAGGAGAATCGTGAGTTCAAAGCCAGCCTCAGCAACTCAGTGAAACCCTGTCTCTACATAAAACACAAAATAGGGCTGGGGATGTGGCTCAGTGGTCGAGTAACCCTGAGTTCAATCCCCAGTACCACAAAAAAAAAAAAAAAAAAAAAGAAAGTAAATTTGGTTAATTGACAAAAGTCAAGGCATTGCTATTTCATGACAATATTTTTCCTTCTGTTTTTATGAAAATCAAGTTTTGTTTTGTTTTAGTTTGGTTTGGTTTGTTTTTTTTTTTTTTGTGGTACCAGGGATCGAACTCATAGGCACTCGACCACTGAGCCACATCCCCAGACCTATTTTGTGTTTTAGGTAGAGACAGGGTCTCACTGAGTTGCTTAGCAAGCCTCCCCGTTGCTGAGGCTGGCTTTGAACTCAGGATTCTCCTGTCTCAGCCTCCCTAAGTGCTGGGATTACAGAAGTGTGCCACTGCGCCCGGTTTGTTTTTATGAAAATCAAGTTTTCAGTCAAAAATCTCCCCAAATTTCTTTGTGTTCATCTAGGTACCAAGACCTGGGAGAATGTATTAACAGGGTTTTTCTTGAAATCCCAATTATTCAGGAAGCTGAGCCCAGAATCCTGAGTGGGATCCACTGAGCCCAAGGATTCCAGTCCAGCCTGGGTAACAGTAAGATCCCATTTTAAGATCTTTTTTGGTTTCACACTGTTGTGTAAGATGTGCTTCCCTCTAAACCTCACTAGGACTTAGGCACATTGTGTGTCTAATGTTTAAAAAAAAGAAAGAAAGAAAGAAAGAAAAAAAAAGATCCCATCTCAAAATAAGGAAAGAAAGAGCCCACATAAAAAGAACCAAAAACAAGCCAGGCGCGGTTGCACAAGCCTGTAATCCCAGGACTTAGGGAGGCTGAGACAGGAGAATCGTGAGTTCAAAGCCAGCCTCAGCAATGGCGAGGCGCTAAGCAACTCAGTGAGACCCTGTTTCTACATAAAACACAAAATAGGGCTGGGGATGTGTCTCAGTGGTCGAGTGCCCCTGAGTTTAATCCCTTGTACAAAAAAAAAAAAAAAAAAAAGCAATCTAGTTACACTTATAGTGTTGCATGTTAAAAAGAACACAATTTAGGGGACTGGGGAAATAGCTCAGTTGGTAGAGCGCTTGCCTGGCATGTACAGAATGGAGGTGGAATGGTGTGAAAAGCAAGGAAAGAATTCATCTTTTTCCTTCACTTGAAGTTTGACTGGAAGGAATGGTTAGTTCATGAACAGCACTTTCCTTACTTCAGTGATGGTGACACCATTAAAGTTTTGGATTCCTTTGCTTGTGTAATGACTGGTGAAAAAGTTACAGTCACCATGCATTTAAGGAGAAATTCACATGTTCTAGTTAGTCTTCATTTTGAGGTAGCACTGTAGTAGTAGTGGTTATCCCTTCTAACAGTAAAAACTTAACTCCTCCTGTGCCTTCTTTTCTTCATCTACAAAGTGAATAAGACCATTGCCAAGGTCCAAGGCCAAATAACTAATGAAAATATTATGGTGACCTTTGCAGACATCAAGCACTGAGTCAAGGAATACAACACTCATCTGGTTTCTCTTTGGTGTTGAGGACGGTTTTCCATTGCTCCCGAACCAGATATTGCTCAATGTTGTCATCTCTAACCTGGCACCCTCTATAAACATTCACTTCAGACCTCCTCAAAACTTTTTTATCTCAGCCGGAGAGCCCCTCAGAATAAAGATAACAACCAGAAAATTTTCACATGTCTTTACTGCCTCTGCACCATTCTCCTTTGACCTTAAAAAAATATAATAAACTATAGCATATTGGGAGAGAGAGGGAAGGCAAAGGGGAGGAGGAGGGGTCGAGAGGGGAGTCCAGCTCCGATTTGGGGAAATCCAGCTCGCGTTTTGCCTCTCGCTCAGCGGTGCAGGGTCCAGCGAAGGCAGAGCCCCAGCTTCACTCCCTGAGGTCTGTCCTGGGGAGACTCTGCTGCTCCGGGGGGCTGACCTGGCGGGGAGTGGCCGCGCAGTCCGCTCCGGCGCGGCTTTGCGCGCGCAGCCGCTGGCCTCTCTGCTCCCGGGTCTGCCCCCCGGGACACCTTCTGCCCCGCCCCAGTCATGCAACTTTACCTGCCTCTCCTCTGCGGACCTTTGGGAAGCAGTTGCCCACCCTGGGGGCTCGGGCCCTGACCGTGCCGGAAGGTAAGCGTCTACCAGGGGCCTGCCCGTACCCTTCGCACCCGCAATGGCCCCAGACTCCAAAGTTGTGGGTACCAGAGCAAATTGGTTAAGTTTGCCCGAGGGCTGGTGCAGGCTTGGAGACCTGCGACGCGCACTGCCTTGGTATCCTGAGCCAGGCAGTGGTGAGCTGGGGCCAGGGCAGAGGGCAGGAGTGCGGGGAGCGGGGACTCCGACTCTGAGGCCTTAGAAGGGTGCAGGGGGCTGCTTTCGGCTTGGGCTGGACGTGGTCGGGGCTTGGCATCCGCTTCTCCCCGGCAGCCGCCGGGGTGGGTCCCCTCCCCACCACGACCCCCCACTCCGGGCGCTCGGGGCGCTTTTGTCGAGGGTGGTAAACAATGCCCCCGACGGAGAACCTTGCAGCCCGCCCCGGAGGCCGGGTGGGGGCAGCGGGGCCAACTGCGGCCCCGTCCCTGAGGTCTACTGAAAATCAGGCAGGGGGGAGGGTGAGTGTAGCCTCGGGGAGATCCCTGAACGCGCCGGTGATTGCAGAGCTAGCTTCTGGGGCCAGTCGGAGGTCGGGGCGCCTCTGGAGGGGGAGGAGAGGCGAGAGTTAGCGCGAGTTGAGAGTGGAGAGCCTGGGCTGTCCGGTGCTCCCAGGAACGATATTTCTCCTCCCCATACTTCTATAAGGGACAGATTGGTAAGGAAAACATTTAGGCGTCTGCCTTTCTGAGTGTTTCAGGGAGGGGACTTCAGGGTCGAGGAGTCTTGTTAAGGGCTGACCCAGAGCTGCATGGACCGGGGAAGAAGGGCATGGGGAAAGAAGATGTATACTGTCAAAACGACTTTCGAGAAACTCTTTTAAGACGTCCTCCCGGTCGCCGATGGTCCTGGCAATGCTACTCCATCAGGCGGGATCCCCGAGCGGGCCCCGAGGTTGGGAGGTGCGCGGAGCTGGGTGCCTGGGACGGGCCGTGCAGCACGTGAGCGGCCCGGTCTCCGCTCCAGGGCCGGGGTCAGCAGGGGCCGCCGCCAATTCTCGTGGCAAGTCAGGGAAATTTTATTTTAAAACTCCCTTTTTCTTTAGCTCTCCGTCCCTTTCACTTCTTCCCTGTCTTCCACGCCCCCTGCTCGATTTCTTCCTTTAGAACCACGACCCATATTTCTGTACAAGAAGTGACCAGAAAATAACTGGCCGGCGCCAGTAACCTTTCCGCGTGAACCGGGAACACACGTTGGGCATTCGACCCAGTAAAAACTGTGTCCCCCAAGGAGAACAGATATCGCTCGAAGTAGGATTTTCTTTCTCCCGCCCAAATTAACCAACCAGCATGCATAGGTCATTGAGGTGCCTCTTGCCTTCCTCTCAGGTTCCACTCTGTAATATCTCATAGTAATGATCGGTTAAGGAAGAAATGTTTAGAACGTGCTTCAAGACCTTGGAGCAGGGAAACGATTTCTACGGAGCCCGGGGTCTGCGGTGAGCTGCGTGCTTCACTCCGGATGTGTTGAAGGGAGGCGCTAGAGAGCATCAACCTCAGGTCCTTCTCCCCACAAACCCCCAATATAGAATAAAATAAAGGCATTGCTTTCATTAGGCCTTAGGACACTAAAACAATGTAGGAAGAGCCCTTCTTGACCAGATAGAGCAAGGGTTATTTAGAGCAAATTAGGAATTTATGACAACATTTAAACCGGGGTGGGGCGCTACACGTAAATGGGAAATGGGTACTTAAACTAGGCGATCCTTGGAGATTATTATTTCCAAGAACCAAAAGACTGAGATTACAATATTCTTTTTGGTCTTTCTTTCTTTTTTGGTGCGTTTCCTGATTTTACAGGTATTGGTTGCACGGGGTAAAACCCAAGTCCCTGCTTTTCCCAATTAAGGGATTTTAATCGGATTGTCAATCTCTGTTTTAAACCAAATTATGGTTTAAATTAAACTAAAGAATCAAGATGATGTGGAAAATGGGATACAGTGCCCCTTTTACTTTGCAAAGATTGGCAGCCCAGACTGAAAACTCTAGGACTACCTCTTAACATTTTAATGAGTTAACTATTTCTCTCAGTGCTGTTCTTCCAGAAGGGATGGGTCAGAGTTTGGATTTCCACTCTCCCTGCCCTTTGTTTCTCTCTTCCTTCTCCAGTCTTCTTTATCTGCTCTGTCCCTCCCCTCCCCCACCTTCTTCAGTACATCTGTATCTTTCCTTCCCTGAACACTTAATTTCTTTCCCCTCCCTTGTCTTTCTACCTTTAGTCTTGGGCCTTTTGATCCATTTATTTTTTTTTATATTCTAGCTTTATTATCATAAGTTTCTTACCCTTCCTCAGTACTCAGTCATTTGACTGTTGTTTTTCTTTCTTTTTAGCCATTTTCGTCCTAGCTGTACTCCTCTTTCTTCCTTTTAATGTGTTTTATGTCTTTCTTGTCTTTGGAAGGGCCATTCTACCTCCATTTTAACCTTTGCCTTTCCCTTTTTTGGCCCTTCTTCTGTCCTCCCCCTCCGTCTCTGCAGGGCAGCTGGGGTGTTTTACATATGGAAGGAGCCTTTGACTAAATCTGCTGGCATGCTAGTGAGTTTCCCTGAACAGCCTTTCCATGTGCGGAGCTCTCTTACACTTCCTGTGGTAGAAAACTATCTAGGAACAGTGAGCAGTCCCTGCCTCCTCTTCCTTTCTGTGTAGAACTTAGTTTCTGAAGGAAACTGAGCCAGGTGGTGCTTTTAAAAAGAAAAGTTTGAAGTCTTGTTTTTCTAGGTCAAGTGCAAGAGACTTTTAAGTTACATTGAGCTGAATGGAAGGACTGAAATCTGCAGTCTTTTTTTGCAACTGGCTCTATGTATGCAAATACCACTTTTTTGGCTACTGCTGGTAGTGGGAAGGATTGCTGTGTAATTTTAAATTGACATGCGGGCTGGGTGGTTACATCAGTTGGGCCACTTCCTGCCCAGGGGACTTTGGGAGTTCCAGAAAGGGGAGGGATGTAGGTGGGAGAGGATTTTGTGTCATGCTGCTGTCAATATGGCAATTTTCAGACAACCTATAGGGCTTAGGAAGTCAGTCTTTCATTTATAGGCAAGGTCATTATTTTAATAATTGTAAGAAAAGGTTCTTCTTAGGGACAGACTTTTTTGATATTTAAATTATTTTTGATATTTGAATTATTTTTGCTTCAAACAAAAAGAATGTCCCTGTAGAATGACTACAGACTTTCATCAGTAAGTTCAAATAATATTGAGACAAAAATTCTAATCCTATTTGTTGACTAGTTTGGTTAGGTAAGTTTAAATTATGTGTGAATAATTAGCATACCCTGCTGGGCACAGTTGCACAAGCCTCTAATCCCAGTGACTCTGAGTCTGAGACTGAAGCAGGAGGAACAGAAATTTGAGGCCACTCTCAGCAATTTAGTGAGACTGTCTCAAAATAAAAAATAAAACGGACTAGGATGGTAGCTTAGTGGTAAAAACACCTCTAGGTTTAATCCTCAGTACAAAACATGTATAGTAGACTTTTTTTTTTGGTACCAGGCATTGAACTCAGGAGTATTCCACCACTGAGCCACATCCCCAGCCCTATTTTGTGTTTTATGTAGTGACAGGGTCTCACTGAGTTGCTTAGCACCTCGCCTTTGCTGAGGTTGGCTTTGAACTCGCGATTCTCCTGTCTCAGCTTCCCTAAGTGCTGGGGTTACAGGTGTGCCCACTGTGCCCAGCTATAGCAGACTCTTACACAAGCCTTGGTTATCAATGATCACCCAGGGCCGGCTATTGCTACTTCTTTACTCTATCTTATAAGTACCTCCAGCTGGTTAACCTATTGGACCACTGAAGCTCCTCCATTTTGTCCTTAACCTTTTATTCTCTACTTTTGGCTAATATTGTCTTTTTATGTCTGCAATTATGAATTAGCTACTTGTTTCGGTTTTTTGTTTGTTTGTTTGTTTTTGTTTTTGTTGTTTTCAGCTAGGTATTGAACTCCCAGTGGATCAACCACTGAGCCACATCCCCAGCTTTTTATTTTTTATTTATTTTTGGTACCAGGAATGGAACCTAGGGCTGCTTAACAACTGAGACACATTCCCAGCCCTTTTTTTGGGAGGGGGAGTAGTGGGAATTGAACTCAGGAGCCCTTCACCACTGAGCCACATCCCCAGACCTATTTTGTGTTTTATATAGAGACAGGGTCTCACTGAATTGATTAGCACCTCTCCATTGCTGAGGCTGGCTTTGAACTCCTGATTCTCCTGCTGCCCGGATTATAGGCCTGTGCCACTGTGCCTGGCCTCTTGTTTTTTTGTTATTGTTGTTTTTTATTACATTTTTTATTTGTCTTTTTCAGATATATATGACAGAGTATATTTTGACATATTATACATACATGGAGTATAACTCATTCTAATTAGGATCCTTATTTTTGAGACTGGTTCTCAGAAAATTGCTTAGGCCCTCATTAAGCTGCTGAGGCTGGCTTTGAACTTGCTGTTCCCTTGCCTTACCTTCTCTACTTGTTGGGATTACGGTTGTGAGCCACCATGCCTGGAAAGATTAGATTTTTGGGGCATGCATGAGCACTCGCCTGTAATCCCAGCAGGATTTGGGAGGCTGAGGCAGGAAGATCATGAGTTCAAAGCCAGCCTCAACCAAAGTGAGGTGCTAAGCAACTCAGTGAGACCCCGTCTCTAAATAAATACAAAATAGGGCTGGGATGTAGCTCAGTGGCCTAGTGCCCCCTGAGTTCAATCCCAGATATCAAATAACTGATAGGGTTTAGGAAGTCAGTCTTAAATAAATAAAAAATGAAAGTGGAATTATGAGAGTAGACAAGGATGATTGATTATTAGAAATATTTTAGTTCATCTGAGTGGTGGGGTCTGGAAATAGACTCCCCGCTCCTTCTTTTCTTCTTTTTTGGTGTAGGGTATTTTATTTTATTTTATTTTTTGGTACCGGGGATTGAACTCAGGAGTACTCGACCACTGAATCACATCCCCAGCCCTATTTTGTGTTTTTTTATGTAGAGACAGGGTTTCACTGAGTTGCTTAGTGCCTTGCCATTGCTGAGGCTGGTTTTGAACTTGGTATTTTCCTATCTCAGCCTCCCAAAGTACTGGGCTTACAGGTGTGTGCTGCTGCACCCGGCTCTCTTTTTATTTTTTATTCTGAGACAAGGTCTTGCTAAATTGTCTCTAATTTGTGATCCTCCTGCTTAGGCTGGATTATAGGCATATGGAATTTCTCACAATGTGGCAGATCAATTGGGTAAGATATATTTGAGAAATCAAAGGTCAGGGGATTGATTCAATTATGACACCAAGATACTTTTTCTGGTCTTTAAAGTACTTGGTTTTTATTTTTTGATCCTTCACCTTTTCCTCCTTTCCTGGGGATTGAACCTAGCGCCTAAACCCCATCTCAGGCCCACTAGTAATCTTCTGAACTGAAAACTTAACCCATGCGTGCCTACTTCTGAAGTTCATTTTCCTACCCTGCCTCCCATGTCCCCATCTCTCAATCTCTTATATCACACGTGGGTTTTCCTCTGTAGGAGCCCACTGAAATCTCAAATCAACCTAATTTCAGATGAAGAAATATGGACTTAATTAAGGGGTCTGCTGAAAGGCACATAGTCAGTTACAGTAGATTCACATGTAAAGTTTTCTTTTTCTTCTCCTCCTCCTCCTCCTCCTGCTGCTTCTTTATGGAATTGAACCCAGGGGTGCTTAACCAGTGAGCTACATCTCCAGCCCTTTTTGAAAATTTTTATTTTGTTATAGGTTTTTTTCTAAGTTGCTGAGGCTGGCTTTGAATTTGTGATCCTCCAGCCTCAGCCTCCCAAGTTGCTGGGATTACAGCGTGTACCACCCTACCCAGTACATGTTAAGTTTTCCTGGGACTATCTGCAGTCGCTAAATCAACCAGTGGGTAGCAGGATTTCCTGGGTCAGATCCTTGAAACCAAAAATAAAACAAAATTTGAGGATGATAAAGGACTGTCCACTTTTTCCTTTGCTATTAATAAAATTAAAAAATAGCCAGGTGCGGTGGCACATACCTGTAATCTCAGCACTTTTGGAGACTGAGACAGGAGGATTGCGAGTTCAAAGCCAGCCTCAGCAATGGCAAGGTGCTAAGCAACTTGGTGAGACCCTGTCTCTAAATAAAAAAACACAAAGTAGGGATGGGGATGTGACTCAGTGGTTGAGTGCCCCTGAGTTCAATCCCCGGCACCACAAATGAACAAACAAACAAACAAATAAATACAAAATTTAAAAATAAAGCTACCTCTACTTTTTTTTTTTTTTGGTACTGAAGATTGAACTCAGGGGCACTTGATCACTGAGCCCATCCCCAGCCCTATTTTGTGTTTTATGTAGAGACAGGGTCTCACTGAGTTGCTTAGCGCCTTGCCATTGCTGAGGCTGGCTTTGAACCCGCGATTCTCTTGTCTCAGCCTCCCAAAGTGCTGGGATTACAGGCTTGTGCCACCGCGCCTGGCTTGTTTTATTTATTATTTAATTTACGTTTTGGTACTGGGGAGTAATCCTAGGGCCACTTAACCACAAAGACTAGCCCTTTATTTTATTTTATTTCCTAGCCCTTTATTTTATTTTATTTTTTTGTTTTTTTGGTACTGGAGATTGAACTCAGGGGCACTCCACCACTGAGCCACATCCCCAGTCCTATTTTGTGTTTTATGTAGAGACAGGGTCTCACTGAGTTGTTAGCGCCTCGCCATTGCTGAGGCTGGCTTTGAACTCATGATTCTCCTGTCTCAGCCTCCCAAAGTACTGGGATTACAGGCGTGTGCCACCATGCCCGGCTCTAGCTCTTTATTTTTTATTTTGAGACAGATATCACTAAGTAGCTTAGGGCTTTGCTAAATTCCTGAGGCTGGCCTTGAACCTGCCATCCTCCTGCCTTAGCCTCCTGAGTTGCTGGGATTACAAGCGTTCACCACCATATACAGGCTACCCCTACTTTTTCACAAAAGAAAGATTTATAATCCCCCCCCCCTTTTTAAAGAAAGGATATTTTAATAGGAGAAAACAGGATGCATAATTTCAGAATAAAAAGAGTGGTATAAAATGAATAAATCGGTTTTCTTCATAAAACCTACATTATCCCATTTTTTCCCCCTTGTCATGACCTTTGACCACTTGAGCACAGACCAGTTGTTGGTAACATACCAAGCTTCCTCATAAATTCAACAACCTGTCAACTATTAAAAGATCTTCAGCTGGTTTCTTGTTATGCTTTCTTTTTAAAAAATTTATATATATAGGTATGTGTGTATATTATGATATTATATGTTTGTATAGTTGCCCATGGACATTTATTTATTTATTTATTTATCTATCCATTTATTTATATGTAGTGCTGTGAATCGAACCCAGTCCCTTGTACATGCCAGACAAGCCTTTACCCTTGAGCCACAATCCCACTCCCTGTTGTCATGCTTTTGATTAAGTGACCTTTAGAAACACTGTGGATATATTAGTATGATGAGCTTCCTCTTTGGCGATAGATCTTTTTTTGATACTGGGGATTGAACCCAGGGGCACTGTACCACTGGTTTTCATTGCTGAGGCTGGCTTCCATTGTTCAGGCATTCAATCTTCCTGCTTCAGTCTCCTGAGTCACTGGGATTACAGGTGCATGATATCATGTCCCATTGTCTTTTGGTTTTGGTTTTGTTTTGACATGAGTCTAACCTTTGTTTCCCAGGCTGGTCTCCACCTCCTAGGCCCACCTGATCGTCCCACTTCAGCTTCCCCAGTAACTGGGGACTTCAGGTGTTTGCTTTAGTGCTCAGCTTAATCACTTGGTCTTATTTTATATTATTTTATATTTTTTGGTACTGGAGATTGACCTCAGGGGCACTCAACCACTGAGCCACATCCCCAGCCCTATTTTGTTTTATGTAGAGAAAGGGTCTCACTGAGTTGCTTAGCTCCTCGCTGTTGCTGAGGCTGGCTTTGAACTCTCAATTCTCCTGTCTCAACTGCCCAAAGTGCTGGGACTACAGGTATGCACCACCACGCCTGGCCATTTATTTTAATTTTAATATTTTTAGTTATAGATGGACACAATACATTTATCTATCTATCTATCTATCTATCTACCTATCTATCTATCTATCTATCTATTTGTGGTGCTGAGGATTGAACCCAGTGCCTCACGGGTGTTGCGACGTGCAAGGCAAGCACTCTACCAGTGAGCAACAACCCCAGTGTTTTGGTCTTATTTTGAATCAGGCAAACAATCTGAGATACAAAGAAAATTGGTGATGGCTGTTGGTCAACCTTCTTTCCTTCCTCCTCTTTACTTGCTTACTTTCAAATAGTATTTGCTTGCTTTGTATGCTTCATTGTTCTAATCTGATTTTCCTAATTTCAATTTCCTTGCACAGGCATTCATCATGAGACTTTTGGTACCCTTGGAGGAGGGGATTTTAGAACCAGCATTCTTTGGATAAGTTGGGTGAAAGAGAAAAGAGGGACATCATTTCTGAGTATGGGCAGGGCCCACCACAATCCCTTCTTTACACATAGTAGGTACTCAGCAGATCTCTGTTGGACCTGTGAGTCTTATTTGTAACCTGATTTGTAACCTGATTTGCTAATACTAACTCTTGAGATTTCCTCGTATTTGTTTGCATGTGAATAGGTCAAAACTTGTGGGCTGTAATTAGAATACAGCATTGATACTGGATCCCAATTGAGTCTGTTTCTTAGTTTATGTCTGTTTTTCTTCTGGCTTACCAGCTTTGCTGTCAGACACATGCACATGATACCTCTGCCTGTGTTGGGATGTGCTCAGGAAAAGAAGGGTGTGTGTTTAAGAGAGAGACAGAGGGGAATGTGGTATGTGGCATCTAACCCAGGGCTTTATTTATGCTAGACAAGTGCTCTACCTCCAAGCTATATTTACCCTGTCTGAGAGAGAATTTTATTTTATTTTTGAAAGTACTGGGTATTGAACCCTGGGGTACTCTACCTCTGAGCTACATCCCCAACCCTATCTATTTATTTATTTATAAATTTTTAGAAATTTGTTCATTTTAGTTATACATGATAATAGAATATATTTTATATAGTTTATAAACATATAATATAACTTCCCATTTTTGTAGTTGTACATGACGTGGAGTTAACACCGGTCATGTATTTATATATGAACATAGGAAAGTTATGTCTAATTCATTCTGTCTTTCCCATTCCCATCCCCCCTCCCTTCTCCCTATTCTTCCCTAGTTTGGTGAGCCTTCACTCCCTGTCCCCCAATTATGAGTCAGCATCCACATATCAGAAAGCACATTCGGCCTTTAGTTTTGGGGGATTGGCTTATTTCACTTACCATGATAGTCTCCAGTTCCATCCATTTACCTGCAAATGCCATAATTTCATGTTTCTTTATGGCTGAGTAATATTCTATTGTGCATATGCACCACGATGTCTATTTATTTATTTATGCCAAGGATTGAACTCTGGGGTACTCGACCACTGAGCCACATCCTCAGCCCTATTTTGTGTTTTATGTAGAGACAGGTTCTTACGGAGGTGTGGAGTTGCTTAGCACCTCGCTGTTGCTGAGACTGGCTTTGAACTCGTGATTCTCTTGTCTCAGCCTCCCTAAGTGCTGGGATTACAGGCTTGCACCACTGTGCCTGGCTAGGACCATTTTGTTTTCAGACAAAGTATCACTAAGTTGCGGAGGCTGGCCTTGACACTGATATTTCATGCTTCAGCCTCCTGAGTCATTGGGATTACAGATGTGCACTACTATTCCCAACCTAATAGATTTTTTTCTTTTTTCCACCAGGGATTAAACCCAAGGGCACTTTCCCAGCCACATCCTCAGCCCTTATATTTTCATTTTTTATTTTGAGACAAGTTCTTGCTAAATTCCTTAGAACCTTGCTAAACTGCTGAGCAGGCTTTGAAGTGTCAATCCTCCTGCCTAAGCCCCATGGGATTACAAGTGTCCAGTTTGAAGGATAATTTTTTCTTTTCTTTCCTTTTTTGATACTGGGGATTGAACTCAGGGGTACTTGACCACTGGGCCATATCCCCAGCCCTATTTTGTGTTTTATGTAGAGACAGGGTCTCACTGAGTTGCTTAGCACCTCGCCGTTGCTGAGGCTGGCTTTGAACTCGCGATTCTCCTGTCTCAGCCTCCCTAAGTGCTGGGATTACAGGCTTGAGCCACCGTGCCCGGCTATTTTCTTTTTTAATATTTTTTTAGTTGTAGATGGACACAATATCTTTATTTATTTTTATGTAGTGCTGAGGATCGAACCCAGTGCTTCACGCATGCGAGGCAAGCGCTCTACCACTGAGCTACAATCTCAGCCCCCAGCTAGGCTAATTTTTAAAGTATCCAAATGTATAAAGATTGAGATTTAAGCTTTAAGTGACATGTAACTAACTACAAATGTGTGTGGTTTCTTATGTAGAGAGACACTGTCATACTTACCTTATGTAAAAAACTTCATCAACTTTTATCAGTTCTTTCAGTAACTAAAAGTATTACAGTGAATTCAGGATTTAAAGAAGCCCTTGAGAGCCAGGGATATGTGTCTATGGTAGAGTGCTTGCCGGGCATGTGCAAAGCCCTGGGTTCCTTCCTCTAGGTTTAATGTCTAGCACCCAACACACACACACACACCAAGGAATCCCTCAGTGTATTTTTTGCATGTCTATTTATTATTATACTTCTCTGTGGAAGTAAACATTCTCTCAGTTCCTCAGTTTTAATTAGGAGTAAATATTCTATTTCAAATGGGAAAGACTTACAATTTCTATTATTGTTATCATTTCAGACCAAGCCCTGGTGAGACTGAAGTTGACAATATATCCAGATTCTCTGCAGAAGTGAGACTTCCCAAAGGACCAATGACTCTGTTTCCTGTGTCCTTTCATTTTTTCCTACTCTGTAGCTATGTCTCGATCTCGCCATGCAAGGCTTTCCAGATTGGTCAGAAAGGAAGATCTAACCAAAAAGAAAACCATCCAACTAAAGAAGACATCCAAGCCAGCCAACAAAAATGTGCCGTCTGTCAAGACTGTGAGCCTTGGAAAAGTGAAGCAATTCATTCAAGAAGGAGATGTTAAGAGAAAAACAGACCCTAAACCTACGCCAGTCAGAAGCCTTCTGACCAGAGCTGGAGCAGCCCGCATGAATTTGGACAGGACAGAGGTTCTTTTTCAGAACCCGGAGTCCTTAACTTGCAATGGCTTTACGATGGCTCTCCGAAGTACCTCTCTTAGTAGAAGGCTTTCTCAACCTCCAGGGGTCACAGCTAAACCCAAGAGAGTTCCACCTCCTAAGAGTTTAGAAAAGCACCATGAATGTGCTTATAAGGTGGTCAGTGACGTGAGAGTAAAGCACTCAGAAAATGATTCAGTCCCAAACCAAGATCCCCTCATGCCCCCTGAGATAGAGAACCTAATTGGTCTACAAAATGCATCCGTAATTGAAGGTGATAGTCAAGAGACAACTCAGTCTTGGTCTCAAAGGATAGAGGATTCCAAAACTGATGTACCCACTCACAGTAGCCCTGCAGCAGGGCTCCTTTCTGGGCCATTGCAAGGGACACATTGTGGTGAAGGACTATTCTCTGAACAGATATCAACTGATGTCAGTGATTCTCCTGGAATGTTTGCTCAGGACACCGTAGGTGCTCCTTTAACCCAAAGATCAGCCCCCGAAGTTACCTCTGAAAGTAACCCTACAATTCAGTTAGAAGATTTGGGTTCACGAGTACAATCTCTGAAGATAACTGACTCTTATCTGGATCCCGTGAAAAGGGAACCAATTTGTTTCCCAGCCCCCGGTTTTAATAAGATTATACCCGAATTGGATGTTAGAAACTGCTTGTCTCTTGGTGGGTCTGTATATCCCAATGCTCTAATAAAATTCCTCTTGGCAGGCTCAGAACCAGAAATCCTTGGTGCTAAACCAGACCACCCGGGGGCCTTCAAAGCTACCCTAGATCAAGAGGAAGTTCCCGATACCACCTCTGTCCTAAGACAGGCCTTCAGTGCTGTCCCTCATCAATGGGAATTTCCTGGTGCTAACTCAGTTCATGGTGAGGCCCTGGGTGAGACCCCAGACCCACCAGAGATTCCTGGTGCTATTTCACTTCAAGGAGAGGTATTTGGTACTATCCTAAACCAACAAGAAATGCATGGTGCGGTTGGGGGTGTTGCCCCAGACCTGCCTACTTTTCTTCCTATTCTTCCAAACCCCATTGCTACCTATAATGCTCCCCTCAACCTCAAATGGCCTGAGCCCCAGAGCACTGTCCCATATGGGCTCGAGGTCCAGGGTGCTATGCCAGTTTTGCCTTTGGGCTCGGGACACACTCCTCAATTTTCACACTCAGAGTCAAGTTCTGTATCTCCAGTAACAACTGCAAGCAACACAGAAAATGAGAAGCAAGTTCCAGTAAGCCTTCTGCCAGCTCACACTCAGGGGTTCACATCCACCCCTGGTTCCATGGGTTTGGCCCCACTCTCCCAGGCCAATCCTAGCATATCAGAAGGAGGGAATTCCCAGGTCCCCACGACCAGCTTTGCTGATGTCAAGACCACAGGGACGTCTGTGCCAGTATCACTTCCCAGTACCACCTCTTCCTATACAACCTTGCTACCAACTTTGGAAAAAAAGAAACGAAAGCGATGTGGGGTCTGTGAGCCCTGCCAGCAGAAGAACAACTGTGGTGAATGTACTTATTGCAAGAACAGAAAGAATAGTCACCAGATCTGCAAGAAGAGGAAATGTGAGGAGCTGAAAAAGAAACCATCCGTCATTGTGCCTTTGGAGGTAAGCAAATGGCCAAGGGTCTGGGAGACAACTGTAATATGTGGTATAATGATGTGTGCAGAGATGATTTGCTTCAGTCCTACATCTTTTTACTTTGGTGAAACGTTGGCTTTATCTGTAAGAATTTGTGGGCCTACTTGAAGAATGTCTTGTGCTCTGATACTTTTGCTTGCCTTCCCCTCCCCCCCCCCACTACTTTATTTTCTTTTACTTTTACTTTTATTTTTTGGTACTGAGTACTGGTTCTGTTTATTTCATGGGGGTTTTAGTGATTGAGTGAAAATAGGATGTAAACTCCTCCAGTATGACACAAACATTTAGGTCTTATTATGCAAGTTTTGGAACCTAAGGTAGTAAAAGTATCAGTTAATTTAGAATTTACTTAGAAGATTTTTATGGAGCTTGGCTAAAACTCAAACTGATGCTTATCACCCTCCCCCCTTTTATTAATGGTACTGGAAATTGAACCAAGGGGTGCTTTACCATTTTTTTATTTTGAGACAGGGTCTCCTTAAGTTGCTGAGGCTGATCTCCAATTAGCCATCCTCCTGCCTCAGTTTCCTGAGTCAGTGGGATTACAGGCATGCAATTTTATGCTCATCTTGCTGCTCACATTTTTTTTGGTGGAGGATACGGGGGATTGAGCCCAGGGGCTCTTAATTACTGAGCCACATCCCCAGCTCTTTTTTTTCATTTGAGACAGGGTCTTACCAAGTTGCTTAATACTTTGTTTGCTAAGTTGCTAAGGCTACCTTTGAACCCTCAATCTTCCTGCCTTAGCCTCCCAAGCCACTGGGATTACAGGCACGCACCACCATACCCAGCGATGGTCGTTTTCGTTGTTGTTGTTTTTTGGCACCAGGGGTTGAACTCAGTACTCAACCAGTGAACCACATCCCCAGCCCTACTTTGTGCTTTATTTAGAGACAGGGTCTCACTGAGTTCTTAGTGTCTTACTGTTACTGAGGCTGGCTTTGAACTTGTGATTCTTTTGTCTCAGCCTCCCAAAATGCTGGGATTACAGGCGTGCACCCCTGCTCTTGGTTGATGGTCACTTTTTTTTTTTTTTGGTACCGGGGATTGAACTCAGGAGTACTCCAGCACCGAGCCACATCCCCAGCCCTATTTTATGTTTTACTGAATTTCTTAGCACCTCTCTTTTGCTGAGGCTGGCTTTTTGTACTCGCGATTTTCCTGTCTCAGTCTCCCAAAGTGCTGGGATTACAGGCTGCACCATCGCTCCCGGCTTGATGGACACTTTTTTTTTTTTTAATTTTTTTTAGTTGGTGATGGACACAATGTCTTTATTTTATTGCTTTGTATGTGGTGCTGAGGATCGAACCCAGGGCCTCACGCATGCGAGGCAAGGGCTCTACTGCTGAGCTATAATCCCAGCCCCTTGATGGACACTTTTTAAAACACACCTGTCAAGTGACTCTGAAGGCTGAGGCAGGATCACAAGTTTGAGATCAATCTCAGCAGCTTACCAAGACCCTGTCTCACAAAGAAAAAGAAAGGAAAGAGATGAGGTTGTAGCTCTCAGTGGTAAAGTGGCCCTCAATTCAATCCTCTGCACTAAAAATAAAATAAAATAAAACAACTGTCAAGTGGGGTTTTATAGGGTTGGGGATAGAATTTAGTTGGTAAGAGTGCTTGCCTTGCATGCACAAGGCCCTGGGTTTAATCCCCAGCACCATGAAAAAAAGTATGGGGCTTTTTGATTTATTTATTTAATGTTTTAGTGGGGGTAGGTTACTGAGGATTGAACTCAGGGGCATCTTACCACTCAGTTACATCCCCAAGTCCTGTTTTTTGTTTTTTTTTTTTAATTAAATATATTTTTTAGTTGTAGGTGGATACACACACTGCCTTTATTTTATTTATTTATATGTGGTGCTGAGGATTGAATCTAGTGCCCCACATGTGCTAGGCGAGTCCTCTACTGCTGAGCCACAACCTCAGCCAATACATCCCCAAGTCCTTTAAATTCTTTATTTATTTTATTTTTATTAAAAAAAATTTTTTTAGTTGTTGATGGGCTTTTATTTTATTTATTTATATGTGGTGCTGAGAATCAAACCCAGTGCCTTCACCCAAGCTAGGCAAGCACTCTACCACTGAGGTGCAACCCCAGTCCTTAATTTTTTTATTTTTATTTTTTTTTTAAAATATTTTTTAGTTGTTGATGGACACAATGTCTTTATTTTATTGCTTTGTATGTGGTGCTGAGGATCGAACCCAGGGCCTCATGCTTGCGAGGCAAGCGCTCTACCGCTGAGCTACAATCCCAGCCCCTTACTTTTTATTTTTGAGATAAGGTCTCATTCGGTTGTTCAGGGCCTTGCTAAATTGATGAGTCTGGCCTCAAACTTGTGATCCTTCTGCCTCAACCTCCCTATATGTGGGAGCCAACATGCCTGGCAGGCTTTATGATTTTTAAATCATTTGAAGTTATATTTTTTAGTCTACTGGGTTTTTTTTGTTTGTTTGTTTTGGTACTGGGGATTGAACTCAGGGGTACCGGACCGCTGAGCCACATCCCCAGCCCTATTTTGTGTTTTATGTGGAGTCAGGGTCTCACCAAGTTGCTTAGCACCTCGCCGTTGCTGAGGCTGGCTTTGAACTTGAAATTCTCCTGTCTGAGCTTCTCAAAGAATTACAGGGATTACAGGCGTGCACCACAGTGCCCAGCTTGTTTTGTCTACTATGAATGCAGGCATTGTAGGGTGAGTTGATTCAAAAGCATTTTGAACTTTAATTCAATCATTTTTTTTTCTATTTCTCTCTTGACTTAAAACTTTATTTGTTTATTTAGTTATTGGTACTAGGAATTGAACCCAGCGGCACTCTAACATTGAGCTACATCCCCACCCCTCTTTTTTTATTTTAAGACAGGATCTCACTAAATAGCTGAGACTGGCCTTCAATCTGCAATCCTCCTTCCTCTGTCTGCAGAGTAGCTGGGATTATAGGCGTGCACCACTGTGTTAGCTTGATTTTAAAAAATTTTAGTCCAAAAATGTTGATTTCTTATTTTGCTAAGCCTTTGCAAATAAGAGCCCAGATGTTCAACCAATCCTATATTGATGGGCATTTAAAGTGTTTCTACAATATTTTGTTATTGTAAACCTTATGGTAATGAATAATCTTTCTGTATACAAGTCATTTCACACATGTGAGAGCAGAACAAATGTGGCTGGTTACCAAATGGTTTACAAACATCTAAGATGCTCAGTAGCAATATCTCTTGCAGAGAGACCTCCCTTGTAAACTACTCATGTGTAGCATTGCTAATAGACATAGTACCAAAAACACTATCTCTAAAGCGTAAGTGCTTTAGTTCTCTTCTTTCTCAAATCTGCTCCTCCTCTTACATTGGCTTCAGTGGCTTACTATATATATGTGTTCACTCAAAATAGAAAAGTCAGTGATCTATGATGCCTTCCTCTCTCACCCTTCTACATTCTCTAATTTTACAAGAAGTGAGCACACCATCCTCTGCATTTTCTTGGCCACTAGTTGAGGTATTTTTTTTTTTTTATCTGCAGTAAATACAATTACAGAATTCAGTTTATTATCAACAGTGTTTATTGCCTTCTCTGGGCTATGTACTACCAAAGATAGTCGGGAGTGGAACAGCTAGCAGGGAAGTTAGGAAATCAAACAAGCCCACCTTATTTACCATCTTCTTCCTAAATATATTTAGTGGTCTGTATATGTGACCTATTTCTGTCAAAATAAAAAGAAAATAGAGCCAGCATGTTTAAATTATACACGAAGCCTCGGAGGTGCACACCTGTAATCCCACCTGCTGGCAAGGCTGAGGCGAGAGGATCACAAGTTTGAGACCAGCCTTGGCAACTTAGCAAGACCCTTTCTAAAAATAAAACATAAAAAGGACTGTGGGTGTGGCTCAATGGTAAAGTACCCCCAAGTTCAATCCCCAGTACCAACACAAAAAATAAACAAAACCAGGCTCTATTCCCATGTCATATCCATCCTGCTTTTCCTATCTAACAACCCCGCTCTTCCCATTCCATCAGTTTTTTTTTTTTTTTTTTTTTT
>PVHX01027616.1:0-19161 GCA_004024805.1 Geosciurus inauris | reverse complement strand
CAGGGCTTATATTTGCTTCTGCTCACTCGGGAGAAAAGATTAAGGATGTCAAAGTGCACTGTTTACAGGCCTTTGCTTACATGGGAGTTCCTAAAACCTTAAAAACTGATAATGGTCCAGCCTACACGTCTGTGAGTTTTCAATCCTTCTGCACAGATTATGACATTAAATTAGTACATGGCATTCCATACAATCCACAGGGCCAAGCTATTGTGAAATGGGCAAATCAAGTTCTGAAGTCCTATCTTTCTAAAACAAAGGAGGGGGAATTCACCTCCCCTCATGGACGCCTTGCCCATGTGCTCTATATTTTAAATTTTCTGACTGTGGACACTCAGGGCAATTCCGCGGCTGTTCGACATTGGAACCCTCCTCAGGTGACACAAAAGACAGTGATATGGAAGGATCTAAGGACAGGAGTATGGCGCGGTCCTGATCCTGTAATTTCTCAAGCCCGAGGGTGTGTCTGTGTCTACCCCCATGATGCAGACATCCCTGTTTGGGTCCCTGACAGATGTGTCAGAGAAGTTATAATCTAAGAATCTGTTCAGGAGCCTCTTCCCTCCTGGGAAGCCTTTCTTTGTGTTTTACAGAATCTGATGACGCTGGTGAAGAACAGTTGCTCTGATCGGACTGCTCGTTCCCTGCCTCCTACTGGCTCCCCGGTGGTGGCGGCAGCGGCGGCGGCGGCGAACGCTGAGCCGGCCAGGTGCAATGCAGGCGGCAGCGAGCGCTGAGCTTGTCACAGCGGGAGCTCGCAGGCTCCCCTCCCCGCCTGCCCTGTTGCTGGCAGTGTGAGAGCTGCTGCTGCTGCTGTGGGAATCGCGCTAGCCCAGTCTGCTGCGAAGGCTGTGACGGTGGAGAAGTTAGCATGCCCTACTGCTGATGCAACAGGCCATCAACAATCATTTTCTAAAAACTTGTTTAGTGCTTTGTTTCAGTTAAATCAGTACCCTGAAATCGGCTATATTTAAACTTTACTTTTCAATTGTTAGCCCAATTTGAGACTCGGGTTGATTTAATGGATTCCAGTGCAGTACTTTGTAAAATTTGGAACAATGTTGCATCAATGGGCTGGGTCAATAGCCTCGATTGTACTCCTGTTGCTTGCCATAGTACAGTTGCGATGGTGATCTTGCAAAATTGTCAGATCAATTCAAAATCAATCATGCCATGATAGCTCTTTATAAAAATAACCCCTCTGCCCAAATCTAGCTGGGCGTGGCACAATCCTAGGAAAGCCAAAGATGGGTAAGATGGGGCATGGTCACAAGCAACCTAAGCCAGGAAGCATACGGGTAGAAGTATGCTCTCCCACGACAGGTAAGCTGTGTTCCAGAGTCCCCACGACCTAAGGCAGGCTCTAGGAAAAAAGAGGGGGAATTGTGAGAGAGAGCTGGCCTGGGCGCATCCACAGTACATAATATGCAACAAATATCAGGTTTATCAATCATATGGCTTTGGCCATTGTTCCATCTTGTAACAAGTTCCACATTCCTGTGAGTAGCCACAGGATGCTAATAGCATAGTCACCGGATGCTAATAGAATAGTCACACCCTATGCACCCTGTAGCGGATGCTAATAGAATAGTCACACCCTATGCACCCCATAGACCTTGGAGGACAAAGGGCCTCTTAGCATATATAAAGAGGGACCTGAGCTCAATAAAAAAAATCTCTTTCCTTACTCTGTGTGTGTGTGTGTGTGAGTGATTTTTCATCCGCGGCTCCCTCACCTGACTCGGTTTCCCTTTGTGCTGGCGTGGGCGCTGGCAATTATGAAAGTACCTATTACAGTTAAATGATTTCTCAAATTGAGCCATTATTTTATGCTGAGCAACCACTATGAACTGCGTATTTCTTGACTATCGCTTTGCATTTACTTTCTGCTTTTTTCATTTCCATTTTGGTACTGTTTTGAAATTCATAATGATTTTTCTCTTTTGTCATAACTTGCATTATTATTTAGTGGTTATCATGAGTTTGCTTCATGTTTTTATCAATTAATCATCAAATTTTCACTAGTTATTTCATATATGAGAGTTTTGACATGTCAAAGTATATGAAAATCTTTCAGTTTATGCTTTTGGTTTCAGCAAGAACAACTCTTCAATATATTTTATTTTTATGTGGTCATTATTTATGTAAAACAGATAAGTTTAGCCAGATAATAAGGCAGATGGAAGAGCAATTCATATTCCTTATAAAAGTGACTCCTAGATATATTGTATATGCCTAGATAATTAGGCATTATAATAATTCATTTATTATATGTATTCACTCACTCATTCATTGTATTTACCCCTATATATACATGTTCACATTATATACATACACATATATATAATATATATATACATATATATGATATATATATTTGCCATACAGAATATAAATCCAGATAATTGAGATTCATAATAAAAATTTTTATTTATTCATTCCCTTAAGATATTGTAAATTCACACATATTTTATACTGTGAATAAATGTCAAATAAATTAATATAATCTTTATGTGAGACAGAATATAAATTAAATTGCTTATATTAAAACAGGCTATAATAAGTTCTAATAACAGCCATGTAACTCAAAACAGAAAATATGAGAGGAAATAGCAGATGTGATAGATGAAAGTGGGCTCGTCACATTTATCTTGTATATGTGGAGATGTCTGCTGAGGTAACATATTTAAGTTCATCAAATAAGAACTAAAAACAGTTATGCATTATAAGTATTTATTTATACTATGATGATTAAAGTCATATAGTTTAGTGTAGGACTTCTAAAATGGCAGAGCAAAACATATTATAAAAATAAAGTTGAAAGCCTCTGGAAATTGTCCGGGGAGAATGTAATGGTAGTCCATCCTACGCTTTGAATATAGCCCTTGCTGGTGGGCCACTGAGACTTATTTTTAAAATGGAAATGTTTCCTTCTCTTCCATACTCTCTGCTCCTCACTAATCTCAGGGGAAAGCATTACCTCACTTTCCCATCCTAGGCAGATTTATCTGTTCTTGAGCACACTCCCACCACAGGAACAAATTCCCACTTTGGGATGCTACCAGAAGATCTCAGAAATGACTATCTCCCAGATTAACAAGTGAGTTACAATTGCAGACAGAACATGTGAAATGTAGCCATTGAGTCACCTCTTTAAAATCTTCCTGCTCCTCTTGACAGGGAGAATCACAGCCTCTGGGACAGGAGTCCCCTGTGTTTCTCCTTTGCTAGCAAAGCAATAAAACTTCTCTTTTCTTTGTCTCAAAACTGCATCTAATTATTGGATTGGCTCAAGGATAAGTATCACAAACCTGCATGACTGTTGAACTGTTCCAGGGATGGGGCAATAAATTGGATTAGAAATGTAAGAAGTAAGGGAAATAAAGACAAAGACTCAATTATAAGTGGAAGTGGGACTTGGTGGGTGATCTAGTTCTGATGGAGTCTGGTTCTAACAATGAGTGAGACTTTCTGAGTTTATATTATAGGCTTTATACATCAAAGGGATTCACTGTGAAAAGGCATGTAAATAGGACAAAGTTGTGAGCAAAACAACTTATTTGGGGGCTTATCCTTTTACATTCCTATCAACAGAAGTCATCAGAAAAAGGGTGTGATTCCCAGGAGAGGTGTCTTATTGTCCAGGGTTACATAGTTCAAAGCAATGATTCATTCAAAGCTTCCAACAGATTAGGACTGAGTTTTCAGTAAAAAGAATACAACAAATGGAGAGTCATTCAATATTCATATTATATCAGTGAAAAAAGGAAGAGTCTATGGCATGTGAAGTAAGATCTATTTCCCTATTTCCATTTTTGTTATGAAAAATTTACACAAAGGACTCTACCGTGGGTGAGTATAAATGAGAAATGAGGGTTCCTCCATTTGCCCAGCTTGTGATCTGGTATTATTTTTACTCCTTCAGCAGCTTATAGCAGAAGCAGTGCACAGACAGGAGTAGCCAAGAGGATGGAGACAATTATTCGCCATCGCACCCCTATTGGTAGGAAATGAACTCAATTCAGCTCTTAGTAGATAGACACTCTAAGGGTACCACATACTCTGGATCTTACCTTGGTTAATGTAAGGAAAGAAAAGAATGAAGGAAATAGAGAGGAGATGCAACTCAACAGTACCAAAGATTTATTAGGGACATTCCTGCAGAGGTGGGCAGATTCTGGAACCAATCTTCCCTTTACAGCCTGGGGTAGATATAGGGAAATGGGAGGGGGGGATTAGGCTGTTGCTAAGGGCTTGTCCCTGAAGTGTCCTTATTGTGTCACCTTCATAAGGAACTAGATGTTTTCAGGATTTCAGTCCCAGCTATTAATTTCCTTTCCTATGCTAATGGAATATTTGGGGTTTCTTTGCATGATGATGGAGTGTTGTCTGGGATTTAGCTCAGACGAGTCAGATTGACCTTGAGGTGACTCTGTTCTAATATGGAGGATATGTTTCAAAATGGCATTGCCTATATCAAGTTCTACCTGTCGATTATAGGGAAATTTCCACAAAAGGACAGAAATGATAAAAACATCACCAGACCCCCAGTTGAAAAACAGAGTGATGGTGTAACTCTAGTAATTATGGCACTCCATCTTAGTCTTAAGGTAGTAGGACAGAGGTTTGTCCCAAAGAAAAAGCAGACCTTATAAAGACAAAATAATTTTACATCTCTTTCTGAGGGGACAGACTTTATTACAAACAAAGCTAAGAGAACTGCATGCTACATACCTGTTGGCATTATTTAAAACAATGGATAACTTGAGAGAGAGCAATTAGGAACATGCTGGTAGATCCTCGATCAAGAAACCAAAAACTGAATAGAGAACAAGGAAAGTGATGGTCCTGAATAGCAGTCCTGAGATCACAGACAACTCTGAGGTTTAGAAAAGCTGTATATGCACATTAGAAGCAATTGAAGCAGACAAACAGCAGACTTAAAAGCATTTTCCAGTCTGCATACAGACTAATTAACTCAGAAACCTTACTGGCACAATAAGCTTGAACACAACCTTGGACCAAACACTGACTGAAAATAAGCTACTGTGACCCAAGAGCAGCTCTTAGGAAGCCAGTTTTAAAAATGAAATGATACTGCTTCATCTCAGGTAGTCTACAAGTCTATGTGTATCCATGACCTGGCAGTACCCTCTCATAAACAATGGGTGAAGGAAACTTTCAGTTACCAATCCCAGTCTGAATATGGGTAAAAAATTAAGTTTCTTCAATTTTGGTAACAGCCTTCAAACTACATACATATTCAAATACACAATACAAAAATTTAGCAAGTTTAAAAATTTAACCTTTTTTTTTTTTTAATTTGAGAGAGTAAGAATAGTACCAGACCAGGCTGAGGGATTTTAGCATAACTTTGGGGTCATTACTGAATTATGATAATACAGGTGTAAGGTAGAAACAGCCCTCCCTTCTCTAAAGTCTAAGTCAGTCCCTGCCCAGGCAGTTTCCCTCCGGAGATTCCTGCCCAAGTTAACAAACCCTAAATGCTTGAATTAACTTTCAACTCCTAGAAGTGACTTCAGGGGCGTCACAGCCAGACCACCTGACACACCAGCCTGAAATAAGCAATCCACAACGCATTTTACCTCAGATCTTAGAAAATCCCATGCTCCATACCCCACCCCTCCCTCTCAACATCCACTTGCACAGACCTCCATGAATAAAGATCCCTTGGTTATATGGAGTGTATTGTGTCCAGTTCTGAACAACCCTAACAACAGGGACATTACCTTGGCAGATAGGCTGAAAAATAAAAACAAGGAAAGAAAAATTTGAGCAGGTACTGAAGCTACACACTGCCTGAGAAATAAACTTGGCCAAATAAACTAAGCCAACTAACAAAATGAAAAAGAAAAAGAAGTAAGCAAACAAAGACTACAACTATCGTGGGGAATGGGGAATGGGGAGGAAGAAGGGATCATTCTTCAGAATTGTTATAAAAGCAAACATTGAGACATCAAAACAAATAAAATAGGAAAAAGCAATATACACAAAAAAATAGAAATTGGCTTTGAAGAAGCTCAGATGATGGACTTGGATTCAAAGATTTCAAACCAACCATTTTAAGTATGTTTGAAGAAGCAAACGAAATAATATTTTAAAATTTATTGGGTGATTGAAGGTATACTGTGTAAGATACAGAATATTTGTGGCCACCAAGTACAGTAATTGAAGTCAATAATTCACTGTGTCAATAGTAGATTTTGCCTGACAGAAGAATTAGTGAACTAAAGACAGATCAACAGAGCATTTGCAATCAGAAAAACAGAACAAACGAACAATGAGCAGAAGATTTGCAATCTGTAGAACACTATTAATTCCACTATATGAGGGATAATGAAAGCAGATTTTCTGCTGTTATAGTTGTGGCAGGTAGGACACATTTGTGCTATAGATCTCTCTGCTTTACACCAGACCAGGCCAGACCTACTAGTGTACCACTTAGCAGCACACTGCAAGCCATTTCTTTCTGTGTTCTTGTCTTGCAAACTCAAAAAACAAAATCTGTGGACAATGGAGAAAGAGTAAGATTTATTATTAAATGAGAAAGAGTAAGATTTATTCAAGTGAAAAGAAACAGAGCTCTCACCAAGCGGGAGGGGTCCTGATAGGTTATGTCCTTTTATTTGTTGAGTTTGAAATTTTCTGTAGCCTACACTCAGGTCTGTCCCATTTTCCTTTTTCCCGCCTCTCTGGCACAAAGACTTGACTGAAATCTTTAGATATGTACAGCATTACATTTTTGAGCCAGTGACATAAGAAAAAATAATATATTTGACAGCAGTAAGTGGAGAAAGATAAGAACAAAGCTGTTTTGGAGTACGAAAATGACAGTAGATTTTGACTCAAGTTAATGGAAGAAATGATTGTAACAAGACAGGGTAAATGTGGAAATTAAAGTCACTGCAGTAGTACATGGATATATATAGAAATAGATATAGACCTACTTCCATTTATTTCTTTTAAAGATGACTTTAAGTTACAATTATAATATTATATATCTGTATTATAACAGAGATGCAAAATGGATAATAACTACACAACAAAGAACAAAAGAGCTGTATGGGTTAATATTCTGTATTACGTTGAAATTATTAAGTACAAATCTGTAGTCGATCTTAGTATAATTATCGCAAAATTAGTAAAAATTAAGTAAATATTACAAACATATAAAACTAATTAAAGAAAATAAAATTAGAAAATAAAGAGTACAAATAGTTTAACTGTAGTAATAAAGAAGAAACACAAAGACATGAGACATACAGGCTAAGAAATATAAATAGTAAACACAGATGTATTAAAAACAGTAAATGTGAATGGATTAAATAATTCACCAAAAATTTAGGATTATCTTAATGGATTTTGATTTGATAGTTAATTGGATAACTGCATAAAATTAAACACAGAAAAGTAGAATGTAAAATGATAAAAACTCAAAGATGTAATGAAAAAGTTGACTTGCTCTAAAAATATAAAAAATTGATTTTAAAACAAACATAAACTAGACTAACAAGGGATATTTCATTTTATGAAAGTGTCCATGAGTTACAAACACATAATAATTATAAACTCGTATGCCTCCAATAGCCTATAATATAAGAAAATCAAAGAATTAGAAAATAATTGCTGTTGCTACAAATTAATACAAAAGAAGCAAAACAAGAAAAAAATAGAAAAGAAAAATATTATTCCATGCTTTCTATGGTAATATTGTCCTGATACTAATCTTATAAAATGGAATAAAAGATAAAGTATAGATCAAAAATTAGGAAAACATAAAAATATGAAATTCAAAGAAATTGTCAAATTTTGACATTGTATATTACATTTTATTAAAGAAAATATTACAATCTGGTCAATAATTTCATAATAAAAATATAGACGTTTATAATATACTAAATGGCAAAATGTGATATAAGCATATATTTTAAAAAAAAATTTATTAACTTTATATTTGGTAATAATATAGTCAAATACATTGTTCCTTTAATATAATATATGATGTTTTAGAATCTAACATCAAATGTCACTAATATATTTTTTATTAAGATTAGAATCAAGATATGAAGGCTTTTTATTATTAATATTGGCTAATGTTGGTCTATACTCCAGAAATTGTAAAAGAAAAATATAATAAGCAAATCAGAAGTACAAAACAATTCCTTTTCTGCAGATTATGATGATAGATAAGCAATCATACAAAGATATTAAAATTATAAATCTGTTTGAACTGTGAAGAGATCCCAGTGAAGTGCCTGGATACAAGAAAATATTTGATAATTAATATTTAAAATTCCATAATTGTCCTGATAATAAGAAAAACCCTTAGAAAATATAATGAAGCAAGACTCTAACTGCTCATTCAAGTTGCCAATCGTATTGAACTAGTGTCATAAAAATAGTCCACTGACTAAAATGTTTGGTATTTCTTGTACTGGGGATCGTACCCAGGGGTGTTAACCACTAGCAACATTGCCATCCTTTTTTATTTTATTTATTTTATTTTTGAGACAAGGTCTCACTAAATTGTTAAGGCTGGTTTTGAGCTTGCAATCCTCTGCCTCACCCACCACTGTCATGGAGATTATTGATTTGCACCAAGACATCCATCCTGACTAAATTTTTGAGGAGGAAAAAGAAATCAACTTAACCAAATGATTTAGAATCATAACCCATGTAGTATCATAAAGTAACTAAAATAAAAGTACTAAAAATACATTTTCTCTGAGAAAATATGTACAGATGCAATGTATCATAAAATGTGAATGTTTAATATAATCTTATTTTGAAGAAGAAAATTCCAAGAAAATTATAAAACATAGCATCCATATATAAATTAGAATTTGTTTTGATCATATACAGCCTAATTTCTATCTCTAGGATAGAAAAGCACTCTGATTTAAGACAGAAAAGCATTATAGAAAATATTATATTCGAACATGACCATCAAAGTTGAATTTGTCTAGAATGGAAACAATCCTGCAATATAGTAAAATATAAAATTCTAATGAAATCACAAAGAAAATGAACATGTAGCTTATTGATGATACTAACTCAATAAATCAATTGCATATATATACATATATATATGTATACACACACATAAATACTATTTATTTTACCTATGTGTCATTTGAAATTATAGCTACATAAAAGCAAATTGAAACATTAAAAGTTATTGTCTATACAGCAAGCAAGTAAATATGGAAATACATAAATATTGTAGATTGATATTACCTTATACACAATATCCTCATTAACAGTTAAAATAAGGAAAACTATCAGAGCCAAATGATCCAAAACTGAAAAGATCCAAACACAAAAAGAAGGGTATGTGGCATTTCCCTGTGCAAGGATGACTTTCTATGATAGAATTACACCAAGACTTTCTATGATAGAATTACATCAAGAACGAATGGGTCATATGAATTCTCTAACATCAATGATTACCTCGAAGTAACAAGAATTGTATATATAAGAATTCTTAGCAGCTATACTTTTCATAATTCCTTTTCATGTAAAAATGTCTTTTCATTGTTTTACCCTAGTATTATTTCATCAATCTTTCTCAATTGTCAACACAAATATTTTTCTTATGTACTTTTATACTCTATATAAAACATATATTCTTCACGTTCTTATACTTCACGGTCCTCTTCTCCCAGTGATAAGGTATTTCATTGGAATATTAAACTTCTTACTTATTTAATCATTAACATAGGAGTATTAGCTTTTTTCACTGGGATCAAATACCTAACAAAAATCAACTTGAAAGGAAGAAAGGTTTGTTTTCGCTCACAGTTTAAGAAGTTTCTGTTCCTCATCAGCTGGCTCAGTGTTTTGGGCCACATGGTAACAAAACACCATGGCCTAAAGTGGGTGATGGAGAAAAGCTGCTTACCTCATAGGTGCTAGGAAACATAGAAGAAGGGCTGGAAACCCAATTTTCTTTTCAAGTATGTGATCCCATCACTGAAACTTCCTTCCACTAGGACCTACCTCCCAAAGGTCTACTACCTCTCTTTAGCACCACACACTGGCAAGCAAGTCTTTACCATAGAGACATTTGGGGGATATTTAAAATGAAAACCATAATAATAGGTTATGTATCTTGAAAGTTCTGCTGAAAGTGTTATCTTCACAGTTTAATCTCTGTTTGGTACTATTTCTTCTATTGGGTGGAATACAAACTAAATCACTTCATGTTTGGTTGTAAGAATACCCTTTATCTTTTCTTTCTTCATTATATTTTAATTCTAATATATTTCTTCAATTCAGAGGTAAAACAAAAATTTCTTATTAACTAAATTTACTACATTTGTGTTCATTAAGAAAATAAGTTTTCTTAGTTTTGATTTCTTGTGTTTTAGGAGTCTGGTTAAGGAAGCCAGAACCTAATCTGACATGATAAAATTTGGGCCTACTTTTCCTTCTATTAGCTGCAGCGTCTGCCCTAATTCCTAGGTCCTTGATCCACTTTGAGTTAAGTTTTGTGGATGGTGAGAGATAGTGATTTAATTTCATTTTGCTGCATATGGACTTCCAGTTTTCCCAGCACCATTTGTTGGCTATCTTTTCTCCAATGTATGTTTTTGGTGCCTTTGTTTAGTACAAGGTAACTATTTATGGGACTTCATCTCTGTGTCTTCTATTCTGTACCATTGGTCTACAACTCCAGTCAGAATGGCAATTATCAAGAATACAGGCAACAATAAGTGTTGTTGAGTATGTGGGGAAAAAATGTACACTCATACATTGCTAGTAACACTGCAAATTGGTGCAACTAATCTGGAAAGCAGTATGGAGATTCCTTAGAAAACTTGGAATGGAACCACCATTTGACCAAGCTATCCCATTCCTCTCTCTATATCCAAAGAACTTAAAATCAGCATACTATAGAGATGCAGACACATCAATATTTACAGCAGCTCAATTCACAATAGCTAAACTGTGGGACCACCCCAGATGCCCTTCAATAGATGAATAGATAAAGACACTGTGGTATATATACACAATGGAATATTACTCAGCATTAAAAGAGAGTAAGATTATAGCATATCATGCTAAGTGAAATAAGCCAATCCCCCAAAATTAAAGGCCTAATGTTCTCTCTGATAAGTAGATGCTGATCCATAATGGGAGAAGGGGTATGGGAAGAATGGAGGAACTTTGGTCAAAGGGGAGGGGGAGGAGGGGAGGGGATGAGGGGTCAGGAAAGACAGTGGAATGACATGGATATCATTGCCCTAGATACATGTATAATTGCAGAAATAGTGCAATCTGCATCGTATATACCCAGAGTAATGAGAAGTTGTGTTCCATTTGTGTACAATGAAACAAAATGTATTCCAATGTCATGTATAACTAATTAGGAAAAAGAAAATAAGTTTTCTGTGGTGGCCAGCATATAGATAATTAGTACAAATGAGTAATTAGCAATCAAATATCAGTTGATAGAAAGACTGCCAGAGAAAGTAACAATAGAAAATTGAACGTGTTAACAACATTTTAATCTCAGAACTAGAATGTAAATTGGTTGGTAAAGTTAAATTAATCAATTTATCACACTATCAGTCATTAACAATTTATCATGTAGTTATAGTTTTTCTTTCTATCTGGGATTTATGTACATGCACATATGAATTTGAAGTAATTCAAATTAAATACATCCTACATTTATATGAAATGGAAAGTGTTTTGATTTTGGTAAATGTAAATATTGCTAATAAACAACCATATTTTTTATGTATGAATTAACATGTGAAAATCATATGTTACCTAATATTAAACACACATTTATTATGAACAAATTATATTTATATATTTTCTTACTATGCTATGTATAATTTCTGGATACTATAATTTTATATAAGACAATATGGGTTATAATGGGTTACATACTAATAAACTTATTGTCAGTTGAAAATATCAAGAATTCATGTAATACAACTGGCCTACTGAAATCATAGCTTATCAACACAATGCATTGCAGAGTATTGTTTATTATGCTGCTATCAAGTTTATTGGGAATTACTAAGAGTCATAACAGGGTATACTGATAGCCAGGGAAAATATCAAAATTCACACAGCAACATACTAATTTTCTGAATGTATATTGCTTCTACATCACCATAAATTGAAGAATCATTAAGTTGAACCACTGTTAGTTAGTGACTACTCATACATTATATTTAGATTTTGATGAATATGAATAATGCAAACACCCTGCCTTTTCATTTTATACATAAACAAGGAAATAAAATTTCTGATGAAAATGAAATATCAATTTTTACACAGTAAATATTTAGAAAAGTGGAAAAATGTATTTTAGTCAGCTTTTTCACTGTTGTAACCAAAATACCTGAGAAGAATGGTTTATTTTTGGGTTCATGGTTTCTGAGGTCTCATAAATCCATAGAAAGCCAGCTTCACTTCCTCAGGGATGGATATGAGTGAGAATGTCATGGAAGAAGAGTGTAGTGGAGGACAGCAGGTCAGGACATTACATCAGGAAGCAGAGAGTCTAAGCTTAGTCCAAAGGCACATCTCCAATGACCCACCTCCTTCAACCACACCCTACCTGCCTACCTTTACAATTCAGTTAACCACTATCAGGGGACTAATGTATTGATTTGATTAAGGATCTCATAACCCAATCATTTCACCTCTAAATTTTCTTGCATTGTCTCACACATGAGCATTTGAGGGACACATAATATCAAAACCATAACAAAATATTATGTCTCAATGCCTACGATATCCTTCAATAAATCAGTAAGTGAGCATGTATATACAACCTTGGAGATGTTTATAAAAATAGGAAGGAATAGAATCCCACAAAGTCACGGAGAACCTTCATACTTTCAGTTATGAAAATGAATGCCATAGTATAAAAGGTATAAATTTAGAGATTCTTGAATCAATTGATTATTTGATTCATATCCTATTTTATGTGCTAATAGAACATTATTGTTTGTATTAATTTAGGCAAAGCTGATTAGATATCTCATGATATTTACCAGCATGATATTGATATTAAAATTTGGTTAATAAGGAAATAGAATAACAACCCCCTGTACAGTTTCCACTTAAGTGTATGAATTTAATGTAAAATGTGTAAATGTTTCTAGAACAAGAAAATAATAAAAATAGATAAACTCTCTTTATGGTGGCTACATTTATAAAACTCAAATAACCACTAAGGAGTTTCACTGAAATGTATAGAAAAAAAAAGATAATTGAATAGTATAATATATTTTTAAGAAGTAAAAACAATACAGATGTTTCAATGGATCACTGAGAATAGAATTTAATATGTGGCACTGGGAAATTATATAGGTTAAATTTTATAGAATATTATAAGATAACTATGATTAGATAAAATTTAATAAGTATAATTTCAAAACTAATAGTGATAAAATGTCCTGCAGTGTTCTTTGTATATGCACTAACATAAACTATATTGTTCTCAATTATGTTCAAGTGAAATCATGTGACCAAAACTCTACCTTGAGATATGTTAACATTTCTTTCCTAATTATAACTCATAGACATTAGATGTAAAAGGAAAACATTGAGTATTTGAGATTTAGTGAATAAACACCTCTTCTTTTTTTTCTCTTCTATAGTTTAATTAGTTATAACCAGATATTTTAGACAAAAACTAAAACACAATGAGCAATATAACAAACCACTATGTAATTATAAATAACCTGTCCTACTGTAGTCATTTCATTTTCATTATTATTTTTTGTAATTAAGAATTAACTATATGAAATTAGACCATTGAATACTCCTCTTAAATCTTAAATTTCTCTTTCCATCCTCAAATAAAAATAAAAAATATTTCTCTAAATATGCATGTAAGCTTTTGTATTTAAATATGTCTAATAATATAATACACATTTCTGTATATTTTAAATGTTTATGTAAACATTAATCATTCTGCAAGTTGTCTTTTGTTAATAAATCCATTATGTTAATTCTGGTTTGTTCAGTTAACCACTGTATAATGATCTGTTCTATAACAATACCACTCTTTGCTTCATTTGATATTCACATATTTAGGTTGTCTGAATGTAATAGAAAAAGATAGCAGCATTAACTTAACTAATAAGAGATTTGCTTTATTCAAGTAATATTTACTCATGGAGAGTTGCTAGCTAGCATTGCATTCACAACTCATGAATATCAATACTGAAGGCTATGTGATTTTCTTGGTCCCCTCTTTTAATTGAACTATAGAACCTGCAAATACAGACATTATGATCTTTCTGAAAGGAGTAGGATGACAGAGTGGAAGTACATAAAGATGTATACCAATGGATTTCCTTTGCAGAAAGCTTTCTGGAGAATCCCACCTGATGTTTTCCACATGTGTATCTTTAATATGGAATTGTCATAGGGATTTGCCTGAAAGCAATTGGGGATGGGTAATTTATTTTAATTTTTGATTAGGAACAATAGCTCCCAGATAAAATTAAGCTTCATATGAGGAAAAAATATTATGTTTAGTTTTTTCTATGAAAGACAATGCTATGACAACATGCAGGAAGATTTATGTTTTTACACATGTATGTATAGTAGCATAAATACAGGACAGTAAATAGAATAATTAGTTTATTGCCTAACTCCTAATCATTTTACAATAAAAAAGAGGTACTAATTATTATGTGAGCATAGTAGGAAAGTGCTGAGACTACTCTGCAAAACTCTACTGAGTTTTAGAATCATCCTAGTCATATATTATATGCCTCTTCAAACTAACCATTGCTTCATAGCAAATTAATATCAATCTAGCATGAAATCAGCAAAATTTGAGAGTTTCTTTGATTGTCATTGTAGCTAAATCTTTTTTTTTTTTGGTACCAGAGCTTGAACCTAGGTGCACTTTACCACTGAGCCACTTCCTCATCCCTTTTTATGTTTTATTTTAAGATAAGTTCTCTCTCTTAAGTTGCTTAGGGTCTTGCTAAGTTGCCGAGGCTGTTCTTGAACTTGTGATCTTCCTGCCTCAGCTTCTGAGAAGCTGGGATTACAGATATGCACCACCATGCCCCCAGCCACATGGGAGTTCTTTTTACTTTCTTTCTTCTTCAATTTCTTTCTTAATTTTCATTTTAGAGTTCTTTCAAATCACTACTTAGGTCATTTTTAGGTATTGTGTGGCTATTGTGAATGGGATTACTTTCCTGATTTCTTCTTTGATGAATTCATTATTGGTGTATAGAAACTATAGATTTTTGCATTTTGATTTTGTATCTTACTAATTTACTAAATTTATGGGTGATCTAAATGTATTTTGAATTTTCTATGTATAGGATCATATCAGAAGTGGATAATTTGACTTCCTCCTTTTCTATTTGTATAGGTTTTATATTTTCTTACCTAATAATTCTGGACAAAATTTCCAATACTATGTTGAATAAGACTGGAAAGAGTGGAAACTCTTGCCTTGCTCCTGATCTTAAAGGAAATGCTTTCAGTTTTTTCCCATTTAGTATGATTTTGTATATGGGGTTGTCATATCTAGCTCTATTATGTTGATGTATGATTCTTCTACACTTAATTTTATCAGGGCTTTATCATCAAGGGATGTTATAATTTCCTAAATGGATTTTTATGCATCTAACAAGATGATTACATTATTTTTATCCTTAATTCTGTTTATGTTCTGTATTGCTTATTGATTTGCATATGCCAAATTATCCTTCTAATGAAAACAAGTTGAACCTATATTAATCTTATGTGTAGGGAGAGGTCATGATGCCATAAACTCTTGCCAAGAGTGGAGTGGCAGGTTCCAAGCAATTGATCACCCACAAATTTGGATACCACACAAAATCACACAGGGCTGTTTTCTCACCCAGGCTCCAATAGCAGATCTCCTGAACTGTTAGTTTTAAATAAAGCACCTTCTGCTTCCCTTCTGATCATAGTCTACATATCCCAATACATAATGTTCTTAGTGGATTTGTGTCAGAGTCACTGCCCTGGATCAAAACTGTCTCTTTGGGTGGCTGCTCATTGTGCTAATTCACAGAAGAGGCTGTTGACTCTTGGAGATGGATAAATGAACAGCAAGCTCAAGCAATAGGGCCCTTCTCAAGGTAGATTCCATACATGGAAATCTATGAAGACATTGAGAATTACAGAGTACCTCCCTAGTGCTGGTTTACTCTGAAGACTCCAGGTTCCTTATTTGTTTAGACTATATATTTGCAAGGGGTTTGTGTATTTCAAAAGACAACATTAAGCCAGGCAAGGTGGTGCACACCTGTAATCCCAGCACTTTGGGAGGCTGAGACAGGAGAATCGCGAATTCAAAGCCAGCCTCAGCAACGGCGAGGTGCTAAGCAACTCAATGAGACCCTTTCTCTAAATAAAACACAACATGGGGCTGGGGATGTGGCTCAGTGTTTGAGTACCTCTGACTTCAATAACTGGTACCAAAAAAAAAAAAGACAACATTAAGACAATGAAAAGGCAACCTCAAAAACTGAAATAAAAATATATGCATGTATCATATATGTGTATAAACATATACATATATGATAAAGAATTCATATGAAAAATAAAGACCTTGTACCACTCAATAATGAGGCAAACACCTGAATTAAGAAATGGACATAAGACTGAATAACATTTCAGCATTAAAATGTTCCTCTTCCTATACTAATATCTAGTATTTCTGGATATTACTTGCTTATTGACTCTCTTCTGATGAAGTCCAATGCTTGCCTATGACTCCCTAATTCAACATGTAACTACATATTTGTTGTTTTGGAAGCTGGCTGCTTCTAATCCAACATCTTGAATCTCCCCCTTTAGCATTTTGCGGCAGTCTTTGCAGATGTAATAGAGTCCAAATAAAATCATAGAGGACTATAGTGAGTCCTTGTCCAATGACTTGGTTTTAGAGGAAGAGGAAAATCTGGACATAGACACAAGGAAAGACAAGTAAAGATAGAGGTAGAGATTAGATGGATTCTTCTATAAGCTAAGGAACATCAAGAACCTTGGGCAACTATTAGGAGCTGTGAATGACCATGGGCTTGTCTGAGCCATCTCTACGCCGAGACATGCCCCTTGCAGAACTCTTGGTATCTTCTCACCAATCTGAGAGGGCTTTGTTGCATTGGCAAATGTCCTGTTCAGAGAGAATTCTGTGATAACACGGGATTTATTGGTTCAGATAGCCCTAGGTTCAAATTCAACTCCCAGGAGGTAGAGAGAGATAATAGTGTTTTCAAATAGCCTTGAGGCACCAGCTGCCGGAGGAGGAAGAATTACTGTGCAAGTGATAAGTCCCCAATCAGGCCAACTTTGCACAGCCTCTCCATTCTTGCTTACCTTGAAAGACCCTTCCTTACAATAAATCCCTTTGATGTGCTTCACTATAAAAAAAGCTTTTTATCTTTGTTATTGATCAGAGCCATCAGGTTTTTCCACCTGTCAAGTCTCCGCTTTAACTATATTTCTTGAGTCTTTTGTCTTTGTTTCTTAATACTATTTCTTCAGACTTTCATTTCCAGCAGGCCCACACCTCCATATGGTTTACTTATTCCCTCCTCATGCAGGCCGGGATGAGAGGAAAACTCCTAAGTTAGAAGAGGCAAGGCAATATCTCTATTAGGGCCTTCAGAGATAAAATGGCCCCACTGACATTTTGATTTCTAACTTTTAGCTTTCAGATCTCTGAGAGAATACATTTCTATTGTTCTAAGCTACTGTCCTTGTGGTCATTTGCTATACCGAACTTAGAAAAATAATATAGTACCTTGCATAAATTTAGCGGGATGACTTAAGCCACTGAATGAACACCAAAGCAAATTCATATACTTCATAAATGTCTTCACTATCGTTTGACATGAAGAAATTCAGGGAGAGTTGTTGCTTTTTCATCCATTGATTGGGACAAGCCTTGTAAATGATAGGACTCAATTGTTAGCACAATTAGCCAAACATTAGGCAAACATTGGCAATAGATGAGCTGGTCAGAAGTGAGCAACATTTGCACATCCACACAGATTTTTCTGGCCATTGTCAGTTGTACGGTCATTGGTTTGCCCACGGCAGCAAAAGGATTCCATTTAAGGAAGCACCTAAGAAATTAAATGTGTTACTCTGAGTTATTAAAAATATAAATCCAGGTCATGTCTTTTTCTAAACCCATACAGCAATGATGTAAAACCTCATCAAGGACTCATTCCTTTCATAATAGTCCAGATATCACTGATAATGATGTTGGCATTAATTCTTTTTCTCCAAATACTAAATAGTAGACTAAAATAACAATACTACTCAAAACAATCTATAGGAGCAGTGCAATACCCCTTAAAATACCAGTGGCATTCTTCAAAAAACTAGGAAAACAATTCTAAAATTCATATCAAAGCACAAAAGCCCTAAATAGCCAAAACAAACCTGAGCAAAAAGAACAATTTTGGAGCCTTCACAAAACCTTATTTCTTTTTTTTTTTTATTTTTATTATTTTTTTTTTAATATTTTTTTAGTTGTAGATGGACACAATGTCTTTATTTTATTGCTTTGTACATGGTGCTGAGGATTGAACCCAGGGCCTCACGCATGCAAGGCAAGCGCTCTACCGCTGAGCTACAATCCCAGCCCAAAAACCTTATTTCAAAACATATTACAGAGCCATAGCAACAAACACAGCATGGTAGGGACATAAAAGTGGACATTTAGGCCAATGGAACAGATAGAGTACTCAGAAATAAATCTACACATTTCAGCTTCTTGACAGAGTTATCAAAAGTGTATCTTTCAGAAATCAGAGCTTCTTCAACAAATGGTGCTGGGAAAACTGATATTCACATGTAAAAATATGAAATAATTGCTTTTTCTCATTCATCCCGTGCAAAAATCATAACAAAATGGATCAAAGACGTTAATGAAAGACCTGAAGCTTTTAAACTTTGAAACTGTAAAATTCACAGGACCAGGAGAAGATGAATTAAGCCACTCGGCAAGGCTTTATTGGAAGGCGAGCCCTCGGACCATTTCCCCGTCCATCAGAGCGGGTCAGGAGAAATGGCGCCAGAGATTTCGTGCTTAGAGAATTTCAAGAAAACCCGGTCAGGAAGGGGAGGGGTTGGGTACAGGAAGAGAAGGCCATA